>JAQFYC010001728.1:0-31203 GCA_034694165.1 Tomocerus mixtus | reverse complement strand
CGAAAAGTGATGCTGTGGTGAAACTATAAATGGCAAACGCGAAGTGAAAAGGGAAAAATTTCATGGAAGGATCCTCGGAGGATCACTTACGTATCACTATCGAGTATAAACGCAAATCGCGAAGCAAAATCTTCACTTCGCGAAGGAAAACTTCCTTTTCATGAAAGTATAAACTAAGCGTATTACTCTTTTATATTTAAGTGGAGGAGAGATTCCCTAAAATAGAAAATTTAATTTCTTTTACAGAAATTCTCGTAGACAGAGTGAGCGAGTGAAATGTATATCACACGCTTGAATATAATGTAGTACTTAAATTATATTCTGTTTGCTCCTATTCTGATTTAGTATTAATTTTTAATTTCACCACACTGAACCAAATGAGCGTTACTATAAATCCCATTCAATTTGTTTGCATGCGTTAAAATGGATATTAGAACACTTTTGTTAGTTTTGTTTGAAAAGTTTCTCTTTTTCCAAGTGCTATGTGAGGATCCCAAGATTTCAATTGATTATATAAGATATTCGGATAATTACAAATGGACGAAAGTAACACCTGAAGATCAAAACACTATATACAGAAAAGATGGGGACGATTTCACAATTTCGGAAAATACAGTGGGAGTAACAATGGTTTGCAGATCTTCTCAACCCGTTTATTGGGATATCAGTATGGATTGGCAGGTAAGTGCTCCTAATTATTGAGAAATACAATAATTTACGAAAATAATATACTTGCAATACATTATATGAAACAACTTTAGCAAAAACAATCCATATTTCCATATACATACGCAACACAAATTTTGAATTTATTAATTAATTTACTACAAATATAATTTGTATTGCATAGGAATTAATATTTATTCAGAACGATGCAATTATAAACTAATTTTAATATGATGGACTGGACATTGTAGGATAAATTCACACTTATATACGATATGTACATCATTATCGAAAGAGAAGTTCCAATTGGCAAATTTGGTGATAAGTCCGCATACAAATATTCATCTTCATTGGTTTTCCATGCAATGCATAAACAATTGGCTGGAAACTACTCTTGTAAATCTACTATGGATAAAAATACCGAAAAAAGTACTTATTTGTATCTTGAAAGTAAGTTCATGTAAAATAAATCTGTAAAATTCAGAATATTTAGTCAAGCCATAACATATTAGCAAATTAATACACGTATTAAATAAACATTGTAGGCGTAGCTCCTCCCTACTTGGTAAATGCTGGAAGAACTTTAAATGCCAGTGTGGACAATAAGGAAACGATAGTTCTGCCTTGT
This sequence comes from Tomocerus mixtus, assembly GCA_034694165.1. Taxonomy (NCBI): domain Eukaryota; kingdom Metazoa; phylum Arthropoda; class Collembola; order Entomobryomorpha; family Tomoceridae; genus Tomocerus; species Tomocerus mixtus. Next base: position 29,909 of record JAQFYC010001728.1, on the reverse strand, counting down.
CATGTTTATAATCCCGACGTTATGGTCTATTTATTTCAAGAAAGTATTCATGTGGTAAATAAACTATTGCATTTTTATACATTATATTACATTATTACCACTAATTACAATTAGCTCAACCACTTACTTACATACTTACATCCATTTTTTCAATGGTTTATTAATATATTATAAATTTTCAACGTTATTTTAGGGGGTACCATTTAACACGTCAGATTGGATAGAAATCCCACTTAACAATTCGGTAAAATTCGATCCCAAATTTGGATTTATTCTGAAAGTGGAGGAACTTCCGAATATCATGGGGACTTATAAATGTGCGACGAATGTCACTGAAGATTTTCTACAAATTAATGTATTTAGTAGGGGTAAGGAATTTATATTTATAATTTACAATTATAATATATTTATAATTATTATATACATAAGGTAAATATTAATAAAACTTTAATTAAAATTATTTACAAATGAACAGAAAAGTCTCGTAAACCGCCAGTAGCACTGGAAACTAAGCAACTGGAGGGAAGTGCTGCTTATTACTGGAATGCTACGAATAAGCATTTCTACTGTTGTTCGAATAGCAAGGACAAACCCCCCACTATGGGGATTTCTTATTGTGACAATAAGCCTTATTGCAATCTTCAGCGAAAAGTAGAAGCAACTGCCAAGTACAATGAGGTACTTGTGTACTCGTGATTACCTTAATTTAATTATCAAATTAATTAGTTCAGTCTCGTTGTAATTTAATTTTTAATTAATCTGTTTAGTCATTAACAGCTTTAATTCATCCACGAGCCCGTGCGAGTGGAAATTGTTCGTTTGAGCAGTTATGGGATGATGTAAGTTATGTCGTAACATGCAAAGGCCAAGGGATAAATTTACTCGCTGAACTATATTCCTCGTTAAGAACAACTAACAGGACAAATCCATACAACGCCCCCAGTGTCTTTGATATTGGTTATGAGTTCGATATGCGTAAGATTTCTGTATTTAAGTGCTTACACTATATAAAATGTATTTCTGAGAGTTTTTATCTATAAATGTATTATTTCCTCATTCAGATGAACATTGGGATCCCGTACAATTAGATAAAGAAATAATGATTCAAGTTCTACCCGTACTGGAATATAAAACGGAAGTAGGAGAATATCCCACAGATTACTCAACGACCACTCTACAATTCCCCATACCAAAGGAAGTCCCAATGGAAAATGGAATGGCTGTTTACTATATTGGGGAAACCATTTCTTTCTTCTGTTATACTTCAGAGTATTTTTTTTCTAAAGGAGTTCAGTGGGCAGTAAAAACCAAAAATGGAAGCATCAATATTATTTACAGTAATTAATATATTCTAAAAGTTATTTGATTTTTTTTTTAATAATTGGTATATTGAGCAGGAAGCCTTTAATGATGAGCAGATAAAAGTAGCAAGTTTGATATAAATTGCTACTTTATGTAGATATAACAACACCATTGTCACCCAGATATTCTGGGCCTGGCGTAGACAATTCCGACTTTTACCCCTACCGAAGAGATACCCGAAGAAAACAAATCCTCTTGGTTATTACAGAAGATATGGATTCTGTGCTTTGTTACGCCCCTTTGTGGAATTCCTCAGATTGGACTACAGCAACCCTTCCATTTAAAACAAAAAGTTTTATTATATATCATTATATATTGCTCATTGCCCTATATTTGCTAAAAATTAAAAATGGCAACTTAAACCTGGCGACTTAAACTTTGTTGACAATTTCAGAGCCTGTCCTTCCCAAAGTTGAAGGAAGCGACCTGGAAACAGTGTACTGGACATTAAATGACACCAATATGGTTCTCCATTGCAAAACTTCTTTTGTACATCCAGCACCTACATTTACATGGACTAAGGACGGATCGGTATATGCCCTGTGACGTCGCATTCTATATAAATCAACCAAAAACTAAAAATAAGCTTGTAAACATTCTGTTTCAGGATATTTTGACCGATAACACAACATTCACTATAACGAAAGGAAATGAGTCCACAACCCTGCAAGTGAAATTTATATCTCATGAAATCCATGGACAATATGTCTGTTCTGCCACAAATGTTGCTGGAACAGCTAATCGAACGTTTAATATCTTCGTGGCAGGTCAGTTTTACCTTTTACAGATCAAATACTACAGATCTGAAAGTGAAACCAATTAATACTTTTTCAATTGTTTTCTCCAGAACGACATTCCCTAGGTCTTATAATTGGAGGATCCGTCTCCGTAATTGTGTTCCTGGGAGCCCTTATTTCTTTTCTTTACTGGAAAATGCGAGTTCAGAAGAATTCCTTAGTTAATTTGCGAACAAATGTATACAATGGCACTTAAAATTAAGCATTCATTTATGCCATTGGCAAAACATATTGCAATTACTTACATATTATGCACGTACGTGCATGAAATTAGCGTAAATAAAAAAATTGCGTTCACATTGTAGATTTACATTATATATAATTAATATGCAGGTAAACAGAAGTTGCAAAATTCAATTATGCATATTGTTATATAGTTATTTATTATAAGGTGATAATTAGCTAATTACAGCTTTAGGTAGATTTGATTTTAGGCACTTACGTGATCTACTACTGTTAACTAACTACTAACGACATACAAACTGTACAATGCTGTTTTATTACTAACTAATCAGTTAGGACTACGAACTTAAATTGAAATACATTAGCAATAGGAAATAATAACATTACTTTAGATTTTGAAGTATTTTGAACAGTTTTCAATCATTTAGGAAGTTTTCTTTAAAATATTTTGGCATCTGACAATCGGAAACAACATGTTTACTCTTCGCAGTAGTCTTAAACCCGAATTTGATAGTTGACAGTTAATATTCAAACAGATGATCAAGTCCTATATGAAACAGAATTTGGAAAACAGTACACATAGATTAGCATCATATAATTAGAATATTCTATAGCTGAAGTTTACTTCTACTTCCACGTCCACAATAACATAATAACTAAGGAATTATCTATACTCTACTATTACAACTGTAACATTAACCAGGAAAATATTGAAATCCTATTCAGGGATGAATGTATTCTTCAATATTTTCCAATATTTGATACAATTTCTTTCGATGACTCAATATTAATATTACATATTATTATTATTACCTTCCACCTAATGAACCATTATATATGATTCATTTACGCGGACAACTGTATGGGTACTACATATAATAACTAAGGAGTAAGGAGTTTTCATACCCAACATTTTCCCGTTTTTCCGAGGTAGTAGACGATGAGGGTCCACTTCCCACTTCCAATGGACGATTTCACAATAAATGGAAATAAAAAGAAATCCCAAGAACGCTCCAGTAGCAAACATCAAAAGGCACAAGAAAGTTACAAACAGGGTAGCTAAATGAAATCAAAATAAGAAATTAGATAAATAATTCACTGCAATTGTTAACTTGTACTTTGATTTGTAATAATTGTTAAAAAGGGTTAAACTTACTATGTCGTAAAAAGAACAATCCAAGATGGTTCAGTAAGTTCATTGATTCTATTATCAGTTCTGGCAGAGGCGCTGGAAGATCTGCTATAAAATGTGCGATTTCATCAATGCGCTGTTCTAATGCCGGATCAATATCTTGAGGAGGTTCCGCTTCCATTTTAATCTAAAAAGCTATAACCAATTTTTATTTAGGATGTTTTAAAAATCGGATTATAAATCATTTATTTCAATTTTAACTGAAAAGAAGAACACAGCAGTTGACATAATAATCTGATTTTTACACAACAGGCTACACAAGTTAGTTGGAAATACTTCGTAAATACTAATCTAGAGATAGTTGATTTGATAGTAGACATATTTAATATTAAACATTAAAAGAAAGGGTACCCAAGGAAAAATCGTACCAGTACCAGGCATTATGAAAGCTTTAGAAATGTAGTCTAGTCTAGTTCGTTTCAGACCTTTTTTGTCACACTAATTTTATGGACAGCTAATTTTACAAGCACAAATTTTCATCGCAGTGAAAGTTTTTAAAACTTTGAAAAAAAGAACTGCTCAGGATGTCGGCATTCGGCATCGGTCGGTTGTCGGTAAAGATTCGGTCTTATTACAAAAATAGTCCGGAAAAAAAATCCCTGGATCCCCTTTACTTTAACTAAAACTTTAATTTAGAAAAACCCTCACCAGATAGGCAATGATAATTAATCCGCTAATAATACAATCCAGATTCCAGCAAAACAGAAACCAAGTTACAATTTACGTAATTCTCCACTCCAGCACCACGGCGGTTTTCCAGGAACTGGAATAAAACGAAGAATTCAAAATTCCCATTCGCGCTACAGAAGCAAACAAAGAAAAAACTCATTTTCGGTCACGACTCGCGAGGAATTATCCACTTACAAAAAAATTAGATTTTACAATGAACAGACAAATGATCATGAAATCTATAACCTGAAAGAGAAAACGTCTTTCAAATTTTGACCTTTAGCCCCGCAGACGTAATCATGATTCTATTTATGTAGACAAGGATAGTATAAGTATCATAGTTAGTTATATTCACATTATGATGCAAGTTTTACGGTTCCTTGATGCTTTTGACAAAATGAACTATACGCAAATACACGTAATAATTATTGTGTAAATAACATTAGTTTATTTGGTCATTGAGTGAACAACAATTTGAACTACATTGACCCATTTTTTAATTCTGTACTTATTTGTACTTTACAAGGCATACAACTACAGGTAATTGATATTCTGCTATTATTTACAGATCTTAACAAGGTAACTACAGCTTCAGAAATTAAACTACAAGAAAATACATAAATATTACCACTTTTTATATACATTTGGCATATACACATGCTTCACAGTGCACACGTTTCAATATATTAAAAACTATTATTACTTCATACAATATTTTCTAATTGTAAAGGCTGATAAGTAAGTAAACATCGTAAAATATTTTAATTAAATACATTTTGTTTTCCTATAATATTTCTGAATATATTTCTTCTAAAAGACTGTACAACGTATATATATATATATTACTTTTCCTTATACCACGTACTGTCCTATATATGCATTTATATTTAATTACAATTAAAATATTTATATTTCAGTTGCACTTACAGTATTTTGTTTACTATATTACAAATAAAAGCGATTCTTTACTACTTTAAACTGTACATGGTAAACAGGTACGAGAAAAAGTAAATGTTAAATGGCGAAAGGGAAAACTTACATTTGATTATTTCATGAAGACAGGAAGTGGCACTTAACTTTAATTAAAATAAAAATGTGACCCACAGAAAAAAAGCCTTTTAATTTTGTATGTGATCGAGACTGTTGCTTTGCATTAGTATTTGCTGGAACTGAGAACTGGAAACAGAAGGGTCTGATTTTCCTGGGATTTTGACTTTCATTTGTGGAAAGACAATTTTATTCTTGCTGCGAAGGCGTTTCCCTCTTTTTCGGTATTCGAGAGAATGGAAATTGTGGTAAATGACTTTGTGGCGAATAGCGCCGCGCTCTGTATCAAATACACATGGACATTGGCTGCATGGAAATGCCCCATTTTTGACGTGGCTTACCTGAAAACAAAAATTGTACAGATTTAGACAAATATTACATATATTTGGGGGAAAATTACCCAATTATAGAAACCAACCAATCCCGTACCACGATATTTCGATAAAATTACATAATATTTCAAAAATATGTACTAATTGTAGGTGCATTTGCGTATTCATATAGCAATGAAGTACTAGAAAACATAAGCAAACCTTCATATGTCCCCACAGTGTGGAATGCAAGCGAAACGTCTGACCGCATAAAGAACAGATTTCAGGTTTCTCCCCTTTAGAAAATAAAGCATAGTAGTTAAGCACACTCTGCAGGAATAAGGAAACTAGAAAGCAAAATATTTTAAAAAGTTTTCTTTTAAAAAATGAATTCCTATAATACCTGTATGAATGAGTTTATGATTTCTAAGATTCAATTTGCTATTCAAGATTTTCCCACACTCGTCGCATTTGTGAACTTCTTGTTCTTCCGAATTATCGTCAACCTCATCGTTGATCTCGTTAACTTGATTCCTCGCTGAGTCATTAGAATTAATATTATACATATTTACAGTTCCAGCAGCTAGCATTTTATTCAATTTGGCTTTCGCTGCAAGTTGGGCAATCGTTCTGTTAATTGCATTTTTCGCTGGAACACTGGAATTGTGGTATTTGGAAATGTGCACTTTTAGGCCAACAGGACTCGTGAATTTGCAGGAACACAGCATACATTTAAATTTCCCTGTTGTACTGTGACAAGTCTGGAAATTGTAAATAGAATATTTTGATTAGTATCCTGGAGAAATTACAGCTGAATTACAATGGATAATTGATATTGTAAAAGGTGAGATTTTACCCGCATGTGTCTCCGTCGGTTACATTCGAACCGAAATTTGATTCCACACAAGACACATCCTAAAGGCTTCTCCCCACTATGTATTAGCATATGTTGTCTAAACGAAATAAAAAAGCAAAAATGGTTACATGGGCCAGCAATTATTAATATAATTATATAAAAATTAGTTCCTTGGAATCCAATTACTGAATTCAAAATCAGTGTATATGAATAGGAAGAAAAATTGGCCTTTGGGAATTGGAAGGTATAAAATTAACTTATCTTTTTCAACACTAACTTTGAATTCAATAATTTGTTTGAGAACAAGTAAGGGAGCATAACAAAGTTTGGAATTTTCCTATATTATTAGGTGCCTTTCTTACCGTAAATTGATTCTACTCTTCATAAGTTTCCCACAAAGCCGACATTCGTAGAACTTCCCTCCTGAAGTCCGAATTATTTCGGATTTTAGATTCCCGTACAAATTAGGATCTTCGTCAGCTTCTTCTTCTAAATCCTGATTATGATTTTCAGACCCGTTATTTTGCTGTAGATTATTCTTCATTTCTTCATTCCGCTTGAGGAAAACTTTATTTTTCTCATTAGATTTTATTTGCCCAGCAGAGTTTCCATTGACAAAGTGTGACAACTTTCCCTCTTGGGCGTTGGGTGTGGTGCTCATACGACGAAATGAAGATTTTGTCATCGGCCGAATATTTAAATATGCTCTTTGGTCTTCAACAGTGTGGATTTTGACAACGTGGGAATTCAAGCCAAGTTGGGTGGAAAATGTACAAGTGCAGAACGGGCAGGTAATCCCTTCGGGGACGTGGCAGGTTCGCAAATGTCTGTAATCAGAAAATTAATTAGTGATTGATTATTATAAAATATCGTATTAGGATAAGAAGCATGTTATTTTGGAATATGATATTGTCTTACCTTGTGAAATTACACCTGTGTTTGACATTTATTCCACAGAGACCACACTTTTTGGTGTTCTTGACAGCCCGATGCATACTTTCGTAATGAATTCTGGAGAAAGAAGGAGAATATTTGATTATATGTAGTAGTCATTTTGTGATTTTAAATTACTTCAAAAATCAAAATCATAGTTCATTTTCATACTTTCCATCCAAAATGCGTAAACGTATGTTCATTTTAATTTTTCCAAAGCTTAAACTAAAAATTGTTAAATACAATGTCTATTTCCGAAATTTCCACACATTAACCCCACAAGTCTAAACAATGTTGTATCTTATATGTATGTTTTCCAATCTTTTATCTACATCTAGTCGTTTAAAAATTCATAATTATCAAGTTTATCATCGAAAATGCGTAAAAAACTGTAACTTACTTCAGAACAGCGACAGAAGATGTAACTTTGTAACATGAATTGCATCTATATTGCATATTTCCAATGAGATAGCCGTAGCCAGTGCAATCATCTTTATTTTCTGGATTTCCAACAGTTATTTGCTTTTCAGATTCATCTACGAAATTGAGAACTTCGTCAGTTTCCTCCTTCAAAACGGCAGTGCATTGGCTTATTGCATTTGCATAAAAGTCCTGGTCATCATTATCGTCGTCGTCTTCTTCAGGATAATCCTGGTAATCATTTTGACCTGGATTTTGATCTCTGTTGCCATTTTGGTAAAAATCCTGTAAACTCGGAGAATTTTGATTGGAATAGGAAGCCTGAGCTTGAACAGCTGCTGCAGATGTACTTGGTTGAGGTTCTGTAGTTTGGGTTGGTGGAGCCATACGTTTTGGCTTTGGCTGAGCCTGAAGTTTCGGTAATGGTGACTGTGTGTGTTGTTGTTTTTGTCCAGGAATTGTTTTTACAGAGATTGACATACTTTTAGAAGGGACAATGTTGATTTTCGTCGGTTTAGGAAGATCCTCAGCTTCCTGATTTGCATATGGATTCCGGAAAGTTATTATTTGAGAATGTTTCTCCAGTTTGTGCTTGGCGAAGCTATCCTTTGATGTGAATGCCCGGTTACAGCACACGAAGTACCTGTTACAGAAAATTGAAATAATTGAAATATATCTTAATTAAATAATAAATATGTAAATAAAAAAAAAATAAAATTTCAGTACTTTATTCCTCCTGGAAGGGTCGACATCTAAAATATTAAAAAAAAGATTAAGTATCTCGCTGTGTAAACAAATATAAGCGTATGAAATCAATTATTATAAAATCATAGCGGATTAGAAAAATTGGAAAAAGATCGATTCTATGATTTGGAATCTACAAGTGACCGGCCAGGAAACTTCCTTAACTAAGCTTTTTAGTATTTTGGCAGATTTTAGTCAACTTTTCACAAACTGGCATATTTTAAGAAAGGTTTGACAGGGACTTTGTAAAGAAATAATGCCTTTTAGAATAGCCTTTTTAAATTTTGGGAAGTTGTTCCGAAAAACGTTTTTTTTTGAAAGCAGATTGGAAAACGTTTGGATGACCTTTCCCAATAGTGTCATTTTGATTTTTTGATAATTTTGGAAAGATATTTTGAATTTTTTGCAACTTTAGAAAATTGATTTGTAGCAGCGGAATTTTTAAACATCAGGGAGCTGTTTGCCCTTCAAAATACTAATTTTGTTCTTTTCTCCCTTTTCGTTCCCCATTGAAGAAGGGGAAGGAAAGATGGGGAAACCCAAAATTCTGTCGAGTAATTGGATTAGGAAATGGAAGAAAAATACACCAGAAGTTTTCCTACCCCGAAATATAATAATTGGTATTTACCGTGCGACTTGAATTTGGATTCATGTTTATTCAACTCAACACTAACACCCTTACTACACTACACTCACTCTTGAGATACGTATACCTACATAAAGATCGTACTACTACAGTACTACATACAATACAGCTTACAACTTCTCGATCCTTTCTAAGAACTACACCCAACTACGAAAACTAAATAGAATTCCGACAAAAATCTTTTAACTCAACAAGAAACTGCCGAATTCTTCTGAAAATTTCTAAGTTGATTTTATTCTCGGAATGTTTTAAGTTCCCACTGCAAACGAATTATGTGGCAATGTGATGATGCAGGAAGAAAATAGAAATTGCTTTTCGTTTCATTGGATTGCACATAGCATTGCCATCGCACAACACCGCGGATCAGTGTGTATGTCCTTGGATATGTATCTGTGAGGAAGGTATTAGTTAGAAATATAACATTGCTTGATATCTATCCGTGTCTTGTCTTCTGTTTATTTGGGAAAGCAGCCTGTCTGCATGGTCATCACTAAAACTGAGCTGAAACTCAGCTCCAAAACTGAAGCAGAGTTTCTGTTCAGGGAATGGAAGGGGAATGGAGTTGGAGTTGGATGATAATATGATATCATGCAATGCAGAAGACCACGACCACTAAAAACGCAACGAACGCAACGAAACGAAGGAGTTTCAAGGCGAGAAGTGAAGAGAAAACGAAATGTGTGTACGCAATCAACTTCTGTTTCTCTGCGGAGTTGCGAACTGTTCTCTACGAACGAGGAAAATAACTTACAGCACGATTTTCCTTCCTTTTCCAATCCAGCAGCTACGAAATCCAATATTATTCCATCCAATACTCTACCCGGGTTTGGAAAATCGACCGAATACTCCCTAAGCTATATTATGTAGATCAAGCCAGCCCGAACACCGCACGGGAACGCTAAAGTGATAGAAAATACAATATCGCCTATTATTTTCCTACACCAGCAAGGAAATCGATGTTTCCGCATTTATAAATTATAGTGTGGAGATAGTGGAGAATCAGCATACTGTGCTGAATTAACTGAATGAAAATTGATAGTTATAAGTGGAGCAATGAAATGAGAACTTTTTCCCTAATTAATTGCACCTGGCTTGGCTTTGTTCTTGTCCTGTTCTACTTTCCTAATTAGTTTACATTTAGTTAATTACATTTTTCAGATATCAAGCGTCAGAATCTCTGATAGTTTTAATTTGGAATGAAAATCGATCACACGCATCAATAATTTATGTGATTACCAATGACTGACACTGACAAAGCTTAATGCTTATATGTGAATGATCTAATGAACAGGAAAATTATTTATAATATTATTATTATTATCGTTTATCGGAATTTTCAATTATCAGGAAAGGAAGGCGAAAATTTAACATTTTTCAGAAAATATTTGCAATATTTCATTCAGTTTCAAAATCTTACCGTTGAACTTTGAATTTAAAGGTAGTAGTCCATTTGATTTTTTGGAAAATGTTGACCCAGGTTCACAGTTCACGGCAGATTCAAAATTCAAGAATGAAAAGTTGAAGGACCACTGGAAAATCAAAGAAAATGTTTTAAGTCGGGGGGGGGGGATTTCTTGTATTTTATATTTGTAAAATTATCGACCTTGGATTTTAGATGAAAAAGGAAATAGACTTACCCGACAATCAACAGTCAACAATACAATAAAGAACAATTCGAAAGAAATTGGAGCGCAGGCAGATGAACAGATGTGATGTGCGGAAGCGATGACGTAAAAGTAGAACTGAAATAACAATTCGATTATTGGCTGCGTGGATATCTTCCGTGAGGTTTCTTTCATCGACTGCTTCCAGGGAATGATGGAGATATACTGATTCTGATTCTGATTCCACGATCACTCGGTCGCACGTCGCTTCCCGACTTCCCACACAACACAATACACAGAAGAGGAGGATGATTATGATGACTCGCCGCATTTATTGTGAAATAGTGATGATATAGCATGATGATCATCACCCACCGTACCAAAATGCAACTCGTTATTCAGCAATTTACTACTAAGAATTACACTAGGTAATTTACACTAAGACTTTACATTCCAATTGCTTCCGTTCGCATTTTGCGTTGAAAATTGCTTTGGGAAGATGCTTGCAAGAATTTTCTTTAGCAAATCCCCAAGAAGGATGAAAAAACTCCAAGAAATATTTATTATCATTATTATCTTTAGATGGCTTGTTTTACAAGGTTTTTCTATATTTCATACTTGTATCATATCATATTTGTATTGTATAGGAGAATGGAAACAATTTTCATACAGTCTCATGGAAATAGAAGGAAAATGTTCCATTGCAAATTCGGAATGAAAATCTCCTGGATCTGATGTTTTTTAGAATTAATTATTTAAGTATGGTGGTAAGTATGGCATACTGCAGATAAGAGATTGTTGATCTTGAGAGGTTTCGAAGAAATATCTACTAAAATTCTACCAACGAAATACGAAAGTAAATATACTAGAGATGTAAATCGGGTGTGCCAGCCGACCTGCCCCAAAAGTGGATCGGATTGGAGGACATTTTGATTTTTTTTAGCAGATCGGGTTCGGGAACAACTTTTTTCGGGTAGGGTCGGGTTTGTAAAGTTCGGACGGGACACAGTTTCTTTCCACTGTAACTGATTCGGGTTCGGCTACTCACCGGGTACAATCGTTCTATATATTAATATGCTTTACCTGCTTAACACCCAGAGCTGGCAAGTAGAATCTGTATATCTGTGCCTACTTTCCCAAACACAGAGGAAAACATAACCCCGGATCCAAAAAGTGGGAAAAATGGAGAAATGCTAGCGAAACCCTAACAATATCTTAGATGTAAGGTTCTCTATTTTCAGCAACCCATTTTCCCCATTGGGGAGGGGTCCGAGTGGCAAACGCCAAAAGTTGGGGAAGCCCCAACCCTGTGCATGAAGTGGATATTTTTGTAGTTTAAAGCAATTTAATATGTGAAAAAATGTTTCTCTGTGTAAAGTATATATCTATGTATAATTTTAATTTTAATTTACTTTAATATTAGGTTAGGTTTTTCCCTACATTATGCAGGTTTGGACCCGCGGTCAAATACTATCTATGTTCTCATGTATGGGTCTGTTGAAGATTTAAATTAAATAAATGAATATATTATTTTTAGAAGCTTCATGTAAAACTGGATGGTACAGATGGACAGACTGACAGACTACTTTTGAAGTGATATGCAACTAGCTACTTAATGAGCAGTACATATTGAATAGTTTACGTATCAACTATGAACCTATGGACATCAAAATGAAAATTGTTGAATGAACATTTATCTCCAAAATCTTTGAATTAAAGGTGGAATAATACAGCAAATATTAAAAGGAAAGAAGTATACAATCGAATAGTATTAACCAAAAACTTTATGCAGGCTTTTCGTCCTAAAGTTCACATACATAATACATATACATACAAAAACAAATTCATTTACAGCACAGAAAATGGTAGTAACAATAAGTTGGTCAATTAATTATTACATAACGTTGTTGTACATAGTGAAAGTAAATACTGAAATGTGAGGTACCTATTAAGTATAATCGACCAGAAAATCCCAAAATATTCAAATCTAACAGCTAAAATAGTGTAAACTCTTCTAAAATCATGTTTTTGTACAAATTATTCACATTAACCCTTTTAGCTTTGTTAAATAAAACATAGAACAAATTAGCAAGAATTCTTGAGTTATATGTACATATAGATACATAAAGGTACGAGACAAGAGTTTGCGTAAACAAATCAAATCGAGCTAATTAAATACGAGTTTTTAGGGAAGTAACATTTTAAAGAAACTTATTCAGTTATTAATTCTAATGAGTATTTTCTACACACAATTAATTACAATTAGTAGTTGAGTATGCTACGTACATGTAAATCACGTCAAGTCAGATATTTGGAAAATCTACATCAAGGTACACATTAACTCTAAAAACATATTTCCTATTCTTTTTCCTAATTACTCTTATTGTTGACAGACACACTTCATAAATCCTAATTATGAATTTGTTAGCTATCCGAATTAATTTTGTACCTGAGCCTCATAATCACAACCATCCTTCGTGACAATGACATTAGGGGACCCTTTTTGATTAATCGACATTTAAACGCATACCCCAAAAGGCTTACTTTGATAGACAACAAATGTATCACAGTCACGAATGTTATTCAAAAAGTGGGTAGAAAAATGTTTAATTTTTGTAAAATACATTTTACCCTTTACAAGCAATTTGTTGGGTAATAAGTCTTTTTGTGGATATTATTTTGTCGTTAAATAAATTAAATTGTAGTAAATTACGCAAAAACATGTTTCTATGCAAAGTAGGTAACTTGAGAGTGCGTATGTAAATCTATTAAAACTAATAAGCGCAGCATCAAAAACATCTGGCTTGAGTATAAACAGGAGATAAATAAGAGCAACTCGTCAAACTTTCTAATATAAGATCGAATAACGATTTAAAATAGTATCCAACCACTTTTCTTCTTTTCTGGACTGAAAGTGGACGTTAAATGCCGAAATTTCTTCAGCATTTATTCTTGTTGTAGTTCTTTTTCTTGTATTTGTGTATTGCCATATGATGGGTTAAAGCCTCTTCGGAACCACAGCGGGCAATGCACAAGGCACAAAAATAATTTCCAGTAGGATTTTCGAAGCGCTAGAAACAATACAAAATAATGTTAATGGAATATCTTCTCAGTAGATCATCTCTGCCCCCCATCAAAACATACATACATACACATGCATGTTAATGGAGGAATTTGTGTTGTGTATTGGCTGGGGAGTATTTGATAGCGGTTTGCGTTTAATTCGATGAACTTACTTTTATATGAAAATTAAATGTTGAAAATAATCGAAATTCCTGGTTACAAAAATCACAGCTATATTGCATTGATCCTGTGTGTAAGGTTTCATGGAGTCTGAAAAGTTTCAAAAAGTACACAAGATATTTTTGAATATTTTATGAAAAAATTGCAGTAATACATTTTTAACAATATATTTTATCCGTCTTACCTTTTACACTGTGGAGAAGCAAATGTCTTGAAGCAAATTTTGCATTGTAAATCGGGTGTTTTGACACTTCGCCCCCTTCTTTTGTTTTTCAGCTCTGAAACTACCACCTTTTCGTCTAGGACATCCTTTCCAACATTTTCGACTGGACGGATTTGAGAAATGCTTTGAGGTTGCTGTTGGTCACTGGCATTGAAATTGGGCTCCATTTTTTCATTAATTTGCCTTTTCACTGACAAAATTTTTATCTTTGATTGTGACTGTAAATGTTGTTGACCTTCCAGAAGTCGTTTCTTCGAAATTTTCAATATTATCCGTCTAGGACTCTTTCCCGCTGAAGGGGATAATTTCAAAACTATCCTATTCGGATTTAAACTATTAAATGTTTCCTCTTTTGAAGAACTAAAATTATTTTTCTCATGAGTTTTTTCCAACTTTGCTCTTTTTAGGCTTCGTTTGCGATTAGGGACGTTTTTTCGCTCCGAGCCAACTTTAGTTATTGATTTTCTTGATATTTTAGTCTTTGACGTTATTAATTGTGGTTTTAGGAGCATTTCTTCAAAATTATTTTGGTTCGCAGCATTAGTTTCCATATTTTGGGGTAGCCTCTTCCTATTTTTTCCAGGTTGTTTGACTATTTTTGGTTCTGGTTGTAATTCGTCTATAGGTTGTTCCATTTTCTCTTTTTCCAGAGTGTTCTGTAGTATCTTACGAGTTCTGTCCGTCCCTTTAAGTATTATTGCTTCTGATAATGAATTTTCTGAACTTCGTGCCCATTTTCTAGTTCCTGTGTTTTTCTTCACTATTTTTATTTTTCTTGGCATATTGACGATTTTTGTTTCCGATTGTTCTAATACTTGTGATGTTTCTTCCAGTTTTTCACTATCTATGTTATTCTGCAGTATTTTACGAGTTCTGTCAGTTCCTTTAACTATTTTCTGGGTTTCTGGTGATTTTTGTTTTCCAATTTTATTACTAATTGGTTTAATGGACTTTTTGGCAACTTTTGGTCTTTTTGGTGGTAATTTTGAGGTTTGCATCTTTTCTTTCCTTTCTAATAGAGTCTTATGAATTCGCCTAGCTTCTGGAGATGTTCCTAAAGTAGAAATATCGGGAGAAATTGATCTTTGACGAGGAACTGAAATTTTTACTTCCATCTGGGCTTTTGCCTTCTTTATTTTAACAGAACCAGAATTTCCAGTTTTACGTGTTCCTGAATGGTAATGCTGCATATGTCGGGAAAGACTGGGAACTTTGTTGAACTTACACGAACAATGTGCGCAAGAGTAAAGTCCATTTTCGACGTGATTAGTCTATAAAATTGAAAAATGTTTGGAAAGTAATTAAAGACTCATTTAACTCGACACCACATTATAGTTTAAGAAAAGTAACAATAACAATAAAAAAATAGATTATAAACGAAATTGATTGGTTATTTTCCATATTCTATTGCTTTTAGTAATATTAACTTGTCGAAGAAGCAGAATACACACTATAGTGTACTGTTTATTAACTGCTTGACATTTTAACATAATAATTGTAGTGATAATAAGCCTTAAATAAAAGTGTTTTTCAACAAGAAATATGCTACACTAACCAGTAAATGTTTTGTCAAATGTTCGCGGAGGCGAAAGTTTACACCGCATTTTTCACATTTGACCGGAAATACATTGGCGTGAATTAAAAGATGACCCCTGTTAAAATAAAATAAATCATTCGTATTTATATTTTAGTATTATTTGCAGTTAAGATTGTTAGCTTAGTAGAATAGGTGACGTGGGTACTTTATGTTACAGATAATTAGGTGAATTTACCTATATGTATGTTTAGTTGACAAAATTTTCTTGCAAATTCCGCATTCATAGCCATTTTGCAACTTTATTGGCTTCATCGCCAGGATTTCCTTAATCGAAAGGCGTTTCTTGCGTTTACGGCTTGATTTGGTTGAATTGTCGTTAGGTTTACTATCATTTGGCGACACTGGCTCTTCATTTGGGATTTCCTTGTGCATTTTTCGAGTGTGTTCGGTTACGGTCCCTTGAGTAACTGCCTTAAAGGGACACACAGCACACTTGAACTTTAATTCTGCAGGATGTTTCCTCTAAACAAGGAATACATGTGATTTAGATCAAAAATCTTCATAAATACCAAATAATAGCAAATTGATCTAATGTATATGCTTATACAAAATATTATATTAAATACTGTAAATTAAATAAATACAAATAGAGGAAAAGCTACCTGATAATGTCGGTACAAATTAGCCGTGTATCTGAAATGGCAATCAGGTTGGCAATATTTACACTTATAAGGCTTATCTCCAGAATGGATAAGCAGATGATTCCTAATTTTGTTGTGAAAAGTATCCATAATTTAATAAATAAATGATATTTTTAAATCTGAGTACTTAAATAGATTTTTTATAAACTTACTTAAACGTTATTTTATTTGATAAAACTTTCCCACAGAAGACACATTCGTGGCCTTTCTTCGTTTTTTTCCTCGCACTTAGTTCTTGTTCATTATTGCAAGATTTTGGTGTGATTTTAGCGATTGGCTCGGTCTGCGACATCTCTTTAACAATTGTTGACATTGCACGGGCGGAAACGACATGTTTATTCTGTGCAGCAGCCTTAAAGCAGAATTGTTTGTATTCCGTTGGGTGAAGTCGGCACCCGTGTCGCAGGGCCAATTGCTTTGATGGAAACGTACACGTGCACCATTTACATTTCACTTTATTGCTCTTATTGTGCAAAACCTAGAAATAATTACGAAATTCTCTCTTTTTCTTATCCTTTTATCAAAATTTATTGATGTACTGATTTAATCTATTTGGAATTAAACAAATTTCAATTCAATTCACCTCAAATCCTAATAAAAATATTGAATAGTGAAAAAGTGTACCCTCAAGTGTCTCCAGTAATTAGCTTTACTTGTAAGGTTTCCGCACAAGCCGCAATTTATTGCATCGCCTTTCCTTGCTCGTTTTTTCTGGTTTCTATTAAATTTATTTTTAAATAAGTTACAATTCGGCTCTCTGCTTTTATGGAAGAACTTCTCTGTGAGCGTCAAGAAACTTTATATGGTGATGTAAAGTAAAGCATACCCGCTTTTTGATGATTTCGAAACTTTGTTGGAACTTCCCAACTTGTGCTTCCCCAAAGATACCGACTTTTTTGAAGAGTGTGGTTGGGGCTTCGCGTTTTCTTCTAGCTTTTCTTCCTCGATTAAAAGATCATTC
The DNA here is from genome assembly GCA_034694165.1 of Tomocerus mixtus. NCBI lineage: Eukaryota > Metazoa > Arthropoda > Collembola > Entomobryomorpha > Tomoceridae > Tomocerus > Tomocerus mixtus. The sequence continues at coordinate 12,480 of JAQFYC010001728.1, read as the reverse complement.
CAGAGATCCTTTAAATGAGCACTTTTTCTTTCTACTCGATGTCTATAGTAACTTTCGTCCGACAGAAATGCTCTTCCGCAGCATATTCTAATTTGTCCAATATTGTGTGTTTTTAAAGGTGCCATACCTATACATAATGAAACCAGAATTACATTTCCGTAATAACAACTGCATGACTAAGTTAGGCCATCCAGTTACACGAAATTAAATCAGTAATAAATGCACGTAAAAAATACCGCTCTTCCCCCCACCACCCACTGCCCACGATTAGAAATTCGAAATCACAATTAGAAATAGAAAATCAAAAATGCATGGTTAATGATACCCATTTTGAAATAATACAACTTGTATTATACCAGGATAGACAAATCTCCGTAATCTAATTAAAGTTAATTATAAGATAAGAGTTAAAATTCTCACGTTTTGGTGGATTAATAACAACTCGTCCAATGGTGCTCCTCTCGTTGAAGGAAGTCATAATTTCGACAACTTTTAATGATGCCATTGTTATTGCATTTATTTCTAGCCCCACTACTAAATGTGACTTTAAAAAGTATGTGTTAATTGTCACTATTTAAAACAATAGCTGAGTATTATTATTTTATTTGATGTTCAAAATTCAACAGACAGGTTATAAATGTATTTTGTTACATATTTTAACATTTTTGGTTGTATATTATTGTAAATTGTAAATATCTGTTCGATTAATACACAGAAGATGAGTAAGTTATCATTAATTCAGGGATTAACTACAATAATACCATATTTTCCATAATTGGTAACACTATTTCCAAAGATTTTCTAATGAACTTTACATTTTTATTGATATTTGGCAACAAAAACAAGGCAAGATTGTAGGTAAGTTACAAGTTACAACATAGACAGGTAATATCCTATATACATACCTATATGACAATAACAAAACAAAGTCGAGATTCAAGAATGAAGCGCTTGAAAGCGGCAACTTCCCTCCACTTTCTACAATGCTATTTACAACGTCAGACTTTAGCGTCCTCGCTACACATCGCTGCACCGTTACATTATTTTTTTAATCTCTATAATAAACCTATGTGGTATTTCCTAATCCCTAACCCTTTACATTAAATATTTTCCATCATTACTCAAAAAGAGAAAAAGAGAAAAAAAAACTTAACTATTTATCCTCAAAGGTGTTTTTGGTTATTTAATAAATTGTAAATAGTTTGTATGTAAATATGTAAATTAGTTTGTACACTAAACCTACACCGTACACGTAAGAGAGTATTTCTACATCACCCGGATGAAATCTGCAGTTTTTGCAATTTTTCACCATAATATCAATATTTTGTAACTTTAGTAAAGTTTTCTATTGTACTATCTACTTAATCTCAAAATAAAGCCATATTCTTAACAAGAAAATGTGTATCCATTACAAAACTAGATTCTAAATCTTAATGGTAAATATTGCACTTTAGTGGTTATAGCTTAGAGATTCTCATTCCTGGAGATTCTATTCTAAAAATATTATATTATATTGTATTACGCAATGTCACATTTTGGGTCACTTTTTGGTGACGGATTGTCTTTGCAATGTTATTTTTTGTTCATATTATTTTGTGTCATTTTTCGGGTCAATTTCTGCTGGCAAATTGCCCTCCACATTTTTTCATTACTTATTTCCGTGTTAAAATCTTATGCTGTGAGGATGTCCTGCGAAGAGCAATTCTTTTCGTGAAAACTGGAAAAAATACAAAAAATAAACAGGAATTAATTTGGAAACATTCACTGATAAACTTAAATTAGGAAAATATTTTAGAAGATTCTATATAAAATAACTAGGTCTTGAAAATGTTGTTGAATTGAATCCAAAATTGACATTATTACCTTAAATTTATAACAGTACTGCCACAATGATAACAAACATTCGAGTAGGATTCCTCATCTTGGGAGTCGTCTTCATATTCCGTACTGATTTCTGATAGGGATCTGTCATCTTCATATTTCCTACATACATATTTACATTCTGTCGCTTTCTCCTGCAATTCCTTTTCTTCACCTTCTTCTATTAAATCTCCACATACTTCAGATTCTTTGAATTTCGTAGATATTTCCTTGTTTAATAAATTAAAATTATTTTCTGGAATGTTAGCAAAGGTGGTGGGATTTTTAAGCAAGGTATCATAGTCAAAGTCATCTTCGTATTCTGTACTTAATTGTGATATATTTAATCTCTCATCTATATCATCAGCACCACTATCAGCAGTAAGTGTACTTTCATCTGACATTATTGATAATGTTTTTTCACATTTTTCAGATGCTAAAGATTTACTGTCATTGTCATGTGAAACTTCTCTTTTCAAGTTTAGGGAATAAAAATGATTTTGCTGTGAGCAATAAGTAGAGGCAGAGTTTCTAAGCCAGCTCTCCGTTTCGTCCGTTTTGCAAAGCTCGTAATTTACCCGCCTAAGCATTTCGTCAAGCATTTGGGAAGAAGGGGTACAATTCGTCAATTGTCTATCAGTGTCTAAACTATTGTCATTATCATTTTCAACAATAAGCTCATTATCCCCAAAATAACTATGATCTACATGTATTTCAGGCAATTCGTCCACTTCCGGTTCTTCTAAAATGTTATCTTTTTTTCCCTCATCACAAAGATCAATAATTCCTCCAAGATTCCCATATTTTTCGATAGCTTCTGTAGACTCCTCCAGTAATGCGTCAATATCCAGGTTGCTTATTCCTCCTGAAGTTGTAGTGTTATTTTCCGAAGATTTAAAGCCGTTTTCACTAATTTTAGTATGATTTCGATGTTTTGGCTTCGTTCTTCTTCTTTTTTCGGTAGCACGATGAATTATTTCGATTACTTCACAGCTGTGATCTGAATTCTCGTCGGTATCAGTTATATTGATTAATTCTGGAGGAGCTGTCCAAGGAAATGTAGTTTTTTGTAAGTTTCCGTTTCTGTTTGTTGACATCGAAGATGCAGCCTCAGGTAATTTATTTTCAGTCTCATTCATAATGTACTCAAAAATCGTGGGGAATTCTTCATCCAAATTGATTCCTTTGCGGAAAACGTATCCTAAATGTACGTCCATCTCCATATTTTCATCACAATTGTTTGTTGCTAAAGGGGTTATATATATTCTGGAACAAGCGGGAATCTGTATAGGTAAGGGCAAGGCATAATAATAATATTAGTATTATTAGTGGTATTAGTAGTAACAGAAATTGCAAACTGCAATCTGTAAAGCAATATTTGTTAGCATATAGAAAGCCATAAAAAATAAATGATAAAAAATAGCACTAAAAATAGTGAGCAGGATTCGGAAATGCATGGCATTGCATATTATACAAAGAAAATATTCGCCAGGGAGATACTTTTTGACTTTTATTTAAATATTTTTGAATATTTGAGGAAAAATTACATGAACCAAGGCAAATAAATGTTTTGGAGCATTTTAGGAGTTAAAGTTCGAATGGCAAAATCAAAAAAGATAATTTTTAAAAAGTTATTTAAAAAATTATATAACTTTAAAAAACGTTTACATTGGGAATGAATCGATATTATTTTAGTTAAAATTAGAAGATCAAAAGGAATTGCAATGTGTTTGAAATTTGAAAATTGTGTCGATATTTTTGTGAGTTTGGGGTCACATTCTGCATGCTTTTTTGAGGAATTACATTACGCGCGTGCATGTCCGAGATCTGCTAATTTTAGTTAGCTATACTATAATTTTCATACTTTTTATTTTACTATTAAAGGTCGAAATTAATGCATAAATATTAAATAAAATTAATCAATATTGTCAAATTGTCAATAGTCAATATAGTGCTACGCATTATATTAATGCTGTGTGCGTTTTATTTTATTTATGCCATCACCATAATATGTTAAGTTCATGATAACCAGTAATTGTCCAGATATAAATATGAACTGTATGATTTGAATGGATTTTCGATTGAAATATTTGATTACCTGATTATTTTGCAATTCACTTTCACTGTTAGCCTTAGCACAAGCATTTTCAAAATGACTACCATTAGCAGAAGCGCCCTCACTTTCATTGCCATTTTCTTTCCTACAAAAAATGCAACAATCGGTCATTAAAATGTTGATTTTTGAACGGCAAGCATTTTTATTTCCTTAGAAATAATTCTTTACAATATATGGTCATAACATACTTCATAAACTATTCTCAGCTATACAAATATAGGTTTGCTAATTAATAAAATTGCTTAATTACAAATGAACAGTCGTTTCCGCAGGAAGGGTACTATTTTCTTCCAGATGATAAATCCTTTCATGAATTGCCAAGTTTTCTTTACAGCTGAAGGAACTGTTACAATATTGGCAATCAATGTCCACCGTTCCATGTTGCACCTGGAAATAAAAGAAAAGTTAATGATTCACAATACATATATAAGGGACATGATTGCAAATTTTTTAAATAGAAATCCCCATTACACAAATTCGTATTTTCAGAAAGATGTGCAAAGAGTACTTGTTATTGTTGGTAGTTCGTTTTTTCCAGGAATATGTTACAAAGTGTGTAACAGTTCTAATTTTTACAACACATGCTACACTTTGCAAATGTCAGATCAAGCTAATGTTGGCAAAACATACTAGAACATTGCTAATTTGGACAAAACACAATAAAGCTAACCCAATTTGAACTCATCCTGCAACATAAATAAAATCCTTAGCTTTCGCTATTGCGATAAAACTCTTACTTGTATATGGAGACCAAGTTGAAGTTGTGATTCAAAGGAGCTGGAACATTTCTTACAAGGAAAACTTGCTAAAATATTTTTCGAAACTGTATTTTCCAAATTCTTATTCTTCTTTCGTTCATTCTTTTTTTGTTTAAACTCCAGTTTCTTCGGAGTCCGATTTGATTCAGGAGGGGCGTGGGTCATTAAATGCTTAGTCAGTGACTCTGGATTTACAAATGTGGCATAACAAAGACTGCATTTGAATAAGCTGTTCAACCCATGGAAACTCTGAAAGAAAAGACAATTTCAAGTTGCAAAAAAAAATTTTTTTCAGTTTTGGGGTATTTGTGAATTCTATTTTACCTTTAAATGCTCCAGCAAATTTACAACCGATTGGAAAACAGTACCACACTTTTTGCACCGACATGTAAGTGAGAGAGGAGATCCTTCTTTATTTTCTGTTTTCAAGGGCGATCTGGGTGGAGACTTCGATGGTATCTCCACAATTTCATCATCTTCTGATGAAGATAAATCTTCACATTTGTTATTAGTTGCATTTTTTTTCATTTCGACTTTTGCAGTTTCAGTCTCTTCCACTTTTCGTTTCTAAATAGAAAATGAAAAAAAATTAAACAAATTGTAATTAAGCTATTGTTATATGGGTTATATTTAGCAGATCAAACAAAACTATTTTCATGTAAATATCGTCAGTTTTCAGGACGTAAAGTTTTTACAGTATTTACAGTTAAGTACTTTACAGTAATATAAAAGATTTATCCCTTACTTTCACACGACATGCCAAATCTTCAGCGCTTTGAGTCTTCATACTGAGCTCCTCATTTTTGTGAAATTTCGACACGTGAGTTGAGACACTACTTGCATTTGTGTAGCGGCAAGGGCAAAATTTACATTTATATTTTCCATTTCCATGAGCTGTCTGTTATCGGGTAAAAAAGTTATGCTTTTTATACTAAAATCTAGAAATGTAACATACAAAATTCAAAATATATTTATAGCATTCATGTTTAGATAACTAAATATTACCTGTAAATGGGTACTTAAATCCTGCTTATTGATCTTCCGATTACATAACTTGCAAACAAACAGATTTGATTTAACCTTGTCTGAATCGTCAACACCCTCAAAGTAGTTGCGAACTTCGGAATCTGTATGAAGACGCAGATCTTTTTTATTTTCTTCGAAATTGTCATGGTCATTTTCGTCGTTGTTATCGCTATTCGGATGCTCCAGCTGTCAAACAAAAATGTTACAAATGCCAGGTAATGATTATGCTTCGGTCACAAGCATCAGATTTTGATTTTGCTTAGCCTTAGCCATTTTTACTTACTTTTATATGAAGTTCTAACGTTTCCCGGTCAAGAATCGGGCATCTGCATCCTTTGGGACACTCTAGGACATTTGCACTCTTGGACCTATCAAAGCTCTCCATTTTGTCGCTCAACCGTGTTTTCTTAACTCTAACAAATCCGTCATTCGGGATTTTGCCATTTAACTCTGATGGATGTTCTTTGCTTAAATGAACATTTAAGGCTTTCAAATTAACAAAACTACAGGGGCAGTGTGAACAAGAAATTCCATTCGGAACATGTGCAACCTGTATAAAAAAACAATCCGAAATATTATACACATTACAATTACGTATCATAAGAATCATTACATATAGACGGTCTGCGTGAATTCTATGTTTGCATAGAATAACATCATTTTAATTCATATTAATTTTGATTTTGTTTACCTGTTTGTGAATTGAAAGAAAAAATTTTGCTTTTAAATATTTTCCGCAAAGGTTGCAATTGACACCGGTAGAAGTTGAGCTAGGAGTAGAACCAGCCGCCGATGATTCCAACTCATCATCAGACTGAGACTGATTTGAACTTGAGTTATAACCACTATAATTTGAAGATTTTCTGTTGTGGCGATATGCGACGTGGGATCTTAAGCTGGATACATGTTTAAAACTACACGGACAATGAACACAACGGAGGTTGCTTCCCGAAACATGAGCCATCTAATATATAGTTACAAATATCAAATCAATGTTATAATTTATAATGAAAACGATTTAGAATGAAAGGTGTCAAAAGAATTGGAAAAATACCTTCACATGGTTGTTGTACCTGCCAATATCAGCAAAACGGATGGGGCACCGTGAACACTTGAAGCTTGTCTTAGATTTTTTATAATTTGTACTTTCACGGTTAACAGAACTACAAAAACAAATGTAAACACATAATACCATGAACCATTTAAATATAGAAGAGGAAAATAACTGACTAATAATCGTCAAATGTTAAATAACAAACCTTTTTTTGTCTTCCCGTTTAATTCGATGCTGTGAATAGATATGAAGTTTCAATCCTTTTTTTGAGGAAAAGGAGCAGCAGCAATATTTACATTTATTGGAGGTGCTCCTTACATGAGCATACTGAAATTTAAACGAATACAATTATATTATATCACAATAGCTTAAAAGTATTTACATTTATTAATTACCACTTTTGAAAATATTTTATAACAAACTTTTTTTTTGCACTTACTTTCATATGAGAACGCAAATTGTTAGTAGATGTACCGCACAAGCTACAACATTGATTTTGTCTGTTTTTCGGTTTTTTTAAATAATAGTAAAATCAGTATTAAATTCAATTCAAATGAATTATAGTAAGTAACGACAATTATTACATGTTCATTTATTTTCCATACCCAATGCTGGAGAAAACCCCGGAACTCATATTAGTATACTTTTTCGCAATAACGCTGCTGGTCATCGCTTTTTTCTTGACATGACCTTCGAATTGTAAAGTACGTTTTCTAATTGAAGGATGATCACGCTATAACAAATCAAAATACATCTTTAGTATTGAATCTCAAAATTAAGAAGAATTGTGGATGGATAATTGAATAACAATTCTGTATTCACCGTATAATGATTTTTTAAATTTATATCAAAGTTTGAAGAAAAGGAACAAATATTGCATCTGTGGGGCTTCCTCAAGTCTGGTTTTGGAGATGGGCCATGTCTATTCGTATTTGGTAATGGAAATAGAGAAGTAATTAGTTCAATGACAGGAGGTTTAATCTCGATAGAATTTTCCGACACAGGTGTCAACACATCCCCATTAACTTCAACTTTAACAGGTGTTATTGTCGAGACTGGAGACAAAAGCGGCATTTCCAGCTCGGGGGATGAAGCAACAGGCGATTGTTTCCTTATGGAAGGGGGAGCAATCACAACTCTCTCTAATATAATTTTAGGAACAGGAAAACTGGCTTTTAGATGCTGAAGATACTTTAAACGGGATTGGAGTACCAAAAGGTTTGTAAAGCATCCAGGTCTGGCCAACTGGTCGTAGTTTGAAGGTCTTTCTTTGACATGGGATTCCAGCTGGAGACATTCTTCTCGACTGTGATTCTCCAGACTTTTAATTGTGAGGAAGGCTCTGCCACAACAAGAATAGATGCTGCCGTGACGAAAAGGCTTCAGAACCCCTGAATTTGAAAATAAAAACACAAATTAAAGGCTTAAAACGATTTATTTACTTACGGTTTTACGGATTTAAAATATTTTACATAATTTACAACGAATCAGCCACTAATTATTATAATTAACTATACTACAACATCAAAAATTATACGCATTACATAATTACAACATGTATAAACAATATGATACTACAAAGTTGACAGTTTTTGACAAACAAATTGGATTACAAAGTTTTCACGGACTCCAAAAATTGGCCAAACTGCCATTGGCCATAGGTTCACTAAAAATGTTAATAATAATAATGTTTAAAGTACCTTGCACCGGTCTCTTGATAATAAGATGTCCATCTTCATTTCTGCGGTTTTCCTCCGGAAGTGCTTCCCACACTGTGACAGCGACCGCACTGGACATCCAATTAGTCTTTTCCTCCACGATTTCCTCCTCCATCTTCAATCTTCCTGTGATAATGTTGAATTTACAAAATGGTCAGCGATGAATCTTCCAGGAATAATTCTGGAAGGCAGAAGAACTAATCCATTCTTTCAGATTGTTGAACTTGATCCATTGAAAACAACTGTGACCGTGACCTTCTTCTTCAAGCTAATTTATGTTTAACTACAAACTAGACCTAGACAACAGGTGTTATGGACAATCCATTGATGACAACGTGTTAAATTAATAATTCCAAATCTTAGAAGAAGAGCCAAAGAAGAAAATGTGGTTTAAAACAGTGAAAATAGTAGAAAATTTAGAAAAAGATAAAAATCCAGAGCAACAGGTCGTAAAAAGGAAGTCGCAGGTTGCTTAGATGTGTGCAGTGCAGTGAATGCGAATGGAATCTCCACATTCTTCACGCTCTTGTCGCTTGCTTTGCTCCACTTCCACTTGCTGCAGAGCTGAGGTCCCGCTTATTTCATATCTGCCTCTAGTCTTATCTTTTCCTTCCATAATCTTCGGCTTCCCAACATTTCTCTTCTCAGTATAACATAATATCCCAAATCTCAATCACAAAGATCATTTACTATTTACAGATGGGCTGGGCATGTCGTCTGTTCACTGCTCTATCATCTTATCATACAAATATGTAAATTCTTATCTTTCATACTCTTTTTGAATATGGATCTACATTAATTAATATAATAATTAATTGTAGTTTAGCAATATCCCTAACATTTCTTAAGTACTATATAATTATAGTATAAGTAGGTACTGGGAAAGCGTGGAACGCATTTGTAATTGTTTATTATAGTATAGTACATTATCTATCTTAATGGTAATTTACCTAATACAGTTCCCTATTTAAAGCTTCATTTCATATATATAACTGTACGTGTAGTATGCAGATAGTAGTGGGTATGGATATTCAAATCAAAATGTGGTTTTTTTAAAATGACTGATTGATGATTTTTTTTCTGTTTCTCAACAATTAGTACCGAATGCAAGCTATGCTTGTAGTACTTATGTTAAACCGAGAACTATATATATACTTGGTACTATATGCACTATAACTTTTTGTTTGGCTATTTGTAATTCACATGCATAGCTTCTAAGTTCTAAGTAGGTATTTACAATCTATTTCTGTGAGAACGGATTAATTTTCTAAGAATATTATGTGGATGGATACTGGACCTTTAAAGTATTTACATTTTGTATGCATTCCTATTCCCGTAGTGTATTGATACAGATGTCAGATTTGAAAGGTTATACATAAATATGTATAACCTATAATAACGTAATAATATAATATATATAAGTAATATTACTTATAATGTATGTGTTTATTGTTTTACTACAGTACGTAGTACCCCTTTCAAGAATCGATATTTTATGGGCCTAACTAAATTACTCTAGGAATATATGCCCACAGACAGTGGGGCGTTATTTCGAAGTGGAGTACAATGCAAACATTGCATGGCAAGGCTAAATATTAATATTTACACGCAAGGTAGATAGGTACACAAATTTTAAATTTCATTATTAAATAGAAGCAAAGTCATATTAATTGTTTGTGTGGTCCAAAAACCAAAAACTTATCCAATAGACTATATGCTCTGTCCCTCTTTTTGCCATTCATCATGTGTTAAACTTTAACACAGGAGCAATGGCAAAAAGAGGGACAGAGCATATAGTCTATTTTAGATATTTTTCCATGGGAAGCCAAGTGCATACAATTTACTACAATACATAGTTTGCTACGATAGACGAATATATGCTCATGGTTGTATATAAAATTCACTTTTTATTTTTAAATTCGATACTTTTTGTATGTAATTTATTCTATTTATATATTAAACTTTGATTATTGTAAACATATATTTGTATGCAGTGATTTCAAAAAGACAAAAATTATTCAATAATTTCATATAATATACATTTTCTTCTACTCCTGTCATCAGTGTAATCCTAATCCATATACATAACAATACTAAAATATATTGCATACATACTAGTTAGTAGTCCCACGTAGTACAATGTTTACCTAACTGCTTACAAACAAAGGGATTGCCTAAGTTAATTACAAATTTACTAATAATAGTTTACCAGATAATAGTAATTGTTAGGTACAAAAATATAGAAGTCATGCTAATTAACATAATTGTCGCCAGTTTTCATGATAATTTGATAGTTGATATTTTGTATGTAACCATTCGTTTATATGGACATGCAAATGTCAATACGCTAATAATGAGTGCAAAAATATTGCAGAATACACACAGAAGACGATTTAGACGTTCTCTTGAGCTGAGCTGATCTTATACTCATTAAATCAGCGTCCAGTCAGGTTATTGCGTTAAAGGGTTAGGAAGAATTGTTTTTGTTATTCTTGGACACACTACTGTACAGATTTTCATTTCGTTGCGAAGTTGCGATTGCTCTTCGTTTTGCAGTCAAGTGAAGGCAAATCAAGCTCTCAATTCTAAAATCCCAATCCTAACGTTAACTCAAGGACAAGTGATTCATAGCAAACGTATGGATGTGAACGTTTTTTGCCAACTATTTGCTATAGGTACTACCCTTACACCATAAAATACATTATTAATAAAGCTATTACATTTACAATAGTTACAATGTACATATTGTACAAGTAAACAAGAATAATATACTCTATCGTGTGTACACATAAATCGCTTAGTTGAGTGTATATTCCCATACTCCGCATATTACATCACATTTACCTACATTTTATTAACTATTATGTAATATAAGAACAATACAAAACGCATCTTTACGTTTTACCTGACCAGCGTATCTCTATCTACAATATAACTTTACTATGCTTTAGTCTACACTTAAATAATTCCAACTTATTTATATATAAATGATTCCTCAGCAGCTATAATGGTTGTTAATTACCATTTAATCTTTCTCGATCACTAATATTATGAGCCATACTAATATGGCACATGATTTGACCTTTTGTAGTGTCAAATGAAAATGTTTTACCGTAAGAAAGTGAAATAATAAATAATTTTACTTGCGAGAGAGTCGATGATCTGTATTATTCTGTACATGACATACAATTCTTGTAGTAGTTATTGCTTAATGTTATTTATACAGATCTATACAGAGAGTAAGGGTTAACCTTTGATGCTTATAAAGTTGCAATAATATATTTCATTAAAAACTAATCAATTATTATTTATTTATTTATAAAACCTTCGAGTTGTATGGGAATATATACAGTTATTGGAGGATTTGCTAACTAGATTAGGATTTTTGAGTACAGGACTGATGTTTACATTAATCCAACTATAAGGTAGGCAGTTATATATAATTATTTAGTGTATAATATTTAATAAATATAATTAAAGCAGAGTTTGTTTTAATTGATGTAAGTAATTAGTTGGTTAAATTACATCGTCGCTGTTGCATCCTTTACTCAATACTGTATTAACGAGCATCCCTAATTATGTGCTTAAGAAGATACATCTTAAAGGACGAATTCTGTAAGGAGATTATAATTATATTAATTGATGATTCACTCATTCAGACAAGGAAAGTTCATTAGACTGCCAAAAGATATTATTCAGTTTGATTGAAAAGTTAAACAACAAGTCCAATACGTTCAAACGTTCAGATTCTTAGAATTGTATCCATTTTACACACATGCATGTAATATTCATGAAAGTAGAGTATCAACAACAACATCATTACTGCTTTACGTTTTGAGTTAATCTCATAGATGTGTGCATACCTTTAGCAAATAAAATAACGTTGAGTTCATACGTATAATAAAGGCACGCAGGTAGGTACGAGAGTTTTAGTTTGAGCAAAAACGA
>JAQFYC010001727.1:0-31203 GCA_034694165.1 Tomocerus mixtus | reverse complement strand
TTCTAAAGACACGTAACTCAGAGAACAAGAATCTTGTGCAGTCAGCATAAGATAGATTAAGATTGTTTTAAGTATCACACGAGTTTGGTGCTTAAAGCTGGTCCTTCGAAAACAAAGAACTTTAGTGCAGAAAGTAAAGGCTACGAGAAGAAGGAGCTATTGAAGAGATTGAGTGTTCGCAAGGTTCGCTCAATTACATATAGTTTATATATAGGTTTGTTAAGGTCTGTACCATATATACAAAATAGATTATGTATTAATATAGTCAGAGTTTGTTCGGATGTATAAATAGTTGAGTTATGTAAGTGATATGGTATATGGTATGTGATGGTAGTCATTGTTTTTCTACCGAATAGTTCAGTTTGACAGCACTATATGGCATGTAGTAGTAGTTTGTATTGGTATTTGGCTGAAATGTGTTATAGTTGAAAGAATGTCGCCGTTACAGTGTAACTTTGTTACAAAAGTGAAACAGCATGAAAAAGTATGTGGAAAGAAAAAGGATGAGAGTTGAGAGGAGATGAGATGAGAAAGCGAGAAGAAAGTATGAGAAGACGGAGATGACAGGATCCCGTATGTTGTACTTGGATGTGCTGTACATATATAACAGAACACTGTAACTCTAACTGTAAGGTGAATTGAATACGTTTAGGCTGCTGTGCCGTGCTATGGAATCGTAAGTAAGAAAAGGAAAATGAAGGTGCTTCATCTCCTTTCTCCAGTTTCCCTGCTCCTGGCTTCTGTCTGGTTCCTGTCCTGTTTCTAGGCTACTTTCCTACTACTCATGTACCTAAGTGTAAGCTCTTTCCGCTTTCCATCTCACCTTCAGACTCAGTCACTATCATATCACAAAGTTTTGTATAGGGGTATGTCGTAGGCACCCAATTTCACTTAGGTACAGAAACATTCCCGAAGTGAATGTCTACTATTGAAGATTCTTTTTGTCTTTTAAACAAGACTCATTAAGGCGAAATCCCAAATGCTCATTTGTAGTGTTAATTAATATTTTTGTAGTGTAAGGGATAAGATTTACGAATGTGAGCATAAAATTCGCACAAAATATGCAAAATTCACAGCCCAAAAATTATAACTGCAAATTACAAGTAGAATACGTAATTAGACATTTTAATGTATTGTTAATGCCAAATAGTAGGGATCTGATCTACGAAAAGGTCTAAATTGAAACAGTTTGACAAAAAGGTTTGCCAAAATGTAGTAGACTTTGCTGTTATTGTGATATTTCGCAAAGATTCAGTTTGAATGATCAACACTACGAATTGAAATGTCTTTAATACGTAATACATACAAAATTATTCAATTCCAACTTTGAAAAGAATTGCAAACAAGATGAAATGGTAACTTATTGTGTCCATGTGTTTTGTGGTACTGTGTGACTACGACATATGCACATATTCTCCAAAGAATAGGATGACATCCTTTCATGCATACCATATACACGAATATAATAGAAACTAGCTTTATGTATGTTATGTGCTGTAGTATTTGTATATACTATATAGCTTATTTCTGCTTGTGATTGTGATACATTGTGTAAGTTGTCCTGGTCCTGGTGCCATCCCTTGCGAAATTGTGCTAGGAAACTAAAAACTATAACACACGTACACGCTTTACATATAAATATAAACGGTAGTCTCAACTCCAGTAGTAGAGTGCAGTACATTATAGTTTAGAGGTTATACAGGTACTTCCACAGAGAGTGATCCTATACTTAAGTATGTATGTCATGTGCCATAGTCGTAGTCTTGCCTTGGCTGTAGTTTGCACTGTGCACGTTCGTAATATAATATAAGGAAACATCAGTGCAGTTGAATGGCAAAGTCTCATCCCATCTCTCTTAAGACATACCATAGATACAACACTAAGACGGCAAGGCAATTCTATCGAGTATGCAATTTCATACTTAGCGTTTCCTATAAAGATAAAATAGAAAAGAAACTACCCGTTCGTATCATATTACCTACCTACATAATACTCCAGACTCCAGAACTGGAGGTAAGAACTAAGAACCTAATCCCACAGCAGCACCCGTGCTAAGTCGTATATTTAATTCTACTTGGCCATTTTCTCATAAGTTCATATAATGTAGTAACACAATCATGAAGTTGTGTTCTTATCTACAACGGACCGATAATTCAACGTAGGGGACACATTTTTACCTAATCTTAAAGTATGTTATATAAATATTTCGAAGAGAAATATTTTAAAGTGAGCCTCGAACTTCTTCTAAGGAAAAAGGAAAACATTGATACTTAATGGTATCCCAAAAAAGTATTTAATATTCAATGAAGCTTTATGCAACATCCATTTGTGAGAGATTTGAAGTATAAAAGTTTTTTTAACGCTGTATATTTACTTTACTTTTGAAGAAATTTTGTGTTAAAAGCAAAAACAATCAATGGATTTTGATTGATTATCAAAATATTTATTAGGAACTGCAATAGACTGAGTAAATATTTTGTCTAAATCTTTTTCATGCTATACGAGACACACATAGATAGTTAACTATTTGCACCAGTTGGTATGTATAAAACTATATTTAACCTAAGGATAGCATCATAACTGTAACAATGTACTCTAAGACTAATCTTGAGTAAAATACATTATGTTAACTATAAATAAGCGTTAGGATTTTCAAGTGAGCCATGAAGAGACAATTCCATTTATTACAAATACAAAATAAATGCATGTTACGTTTTTGCGTTCGTAGAAAACTTATAGGTAGGCCTACAAAATTAGCACCTACCTATTATTTGCGTGTTTCTTTTAGATAATATGAAAATTCTGGATAGATAATAGACACTATAGTTTGTATAGAGATATTCTCTAGTTGTACATAATATAGTGGATAAGCTAAGCCTTTTATTCCATAAGACTTATCGCTAGTTTAGGAGTCGAGGGAAGTAAATACAGCAGGCTGTCTTGTCGGATTTGTTTCTGACTGTAAAAAGAATGGGAAACGGTATTAGAATCCAATTGGATGGAGTGTAATATAAAAATAGGAGACAGGATGAGCACAGCGAGGATTTCACGGCTTTCTCCACACAGTGAAACATGGTATATCATTGATTTATCTTATTTGCACACATCCAATCCTTACAAACTATCCTTCATCATGGAGAAAGTCACGGAGAACCAAGAACCTCATAGGAGAAGAAAAGTTACGCAAAGCTGCAGTCAAAGTCAAGATGCCAAGCCAAAGCTAAGCCAAACCAAGGTCAACTCTCTTTCACCACACCACGCTACATGTACATACTAATATGTAAGTTAGAACTGAATAATATAATAGCAAACTCGAACCAAGCCAAGTAACTAAAATCAAGGAAAGCTGTATCTATTGGAAAGTTTTACACATTTAGGTACTAAATAATAGTTTTGCTTACAGGGAGTAACTGTAGTTAGACTTTAATAAAGAAGCCTAGCTCTTAGAGTTGTTTCTCATTTGAAATTTTGCAACGGTTCCTTTTCAATCAGAATATCATTTTTCCCTACCTCAAATCTTCGAGAAATTATATCAAACTTTCGGAGAGTAAAAACTACTATTTACTACTATTTGACTTTTATGAAATGTAGTGCAAACTTTTACAAACAAAAGGAAGAGAATGGTACCTGCAATTTTTAAATTATAATTTTAAGTACTAAGAAAAATTTAAGGAAAGGTGAAATATTGTAGCTGACAATTTAGCACCTCAGTTACAAAAGAATTCCATTAGAAACTAGTCGTCATTGCCAAAAAGAAAGACTTTGCAAGGAACTCTAATTCCGGTAACATGCATAATATGTAATACCACTAACACTAACCAAGAAGCTAAATATCAAAGATCCTATTTAAGTACTAGTATAGTGTATACTGTATACCGAATGTAACTGAACTTGTATTGTAGAAGGGTGCAGTGTTTGTAGAGATACGTATGCATTCATGTGTTAAACATTAGACCTTCCTTTGTCTGCTTTTCTCTTTCCATTCACATTTCGCTAAATGCCCTTTGCCGTACTTTGCATGATGAAGATTTAGGTGCTTATACATATGGCACGTACTAGTACATACTCAAAGGATATTCTTAAATTCTGTAGCTTTACAGCAGAACGCTTTATTAAATCTAAGCAAAGCGCAAATACAAAATCCAACACAGCCAGGAGATATAATAGTACTACAAAAAGCTACACTCTAGTACAGTATAGGCCACTAGAAAGTCCGCATATTAAGCAAGAATCAATGTAATAGACATATTGCAATGCATTTTCAATGCTGGCTGTAATGTTAACCATTAATTGCCTATCCTAGAGGAAACCTAACTTTTATTAAGTAAATTAGAAATTGTATGTGCTTAGAAAAAATTCGACACGGTGAAGCATTTACCTGTTCAATAGTATGTGATTAATTCATGGGTAATTTCTACAATACTGTGAGTCTTCCAACTCAAAAATTAAAGTCTGCAAAAATATCTCTCGCAAATCAAAATCTTACAATTTACGATGTGCCATCTTAAAATTAATTTAATTCGATTCTTATAGACCGAGTAAGTAGAGACTCGTGCTGTATTCTAAAGTAACATCATGGTAACGCTTGTCTGTTTTCTTTTTCGGAGTAACTATATACATTCATACTACGTACCTACACCCACTACATCACCGTCAAAAGAATCTACGCTGCATGTCGGTTATAATGTAGCTGCCTTGCCTGGCCTGGCCTTTCTATCCATAGAGTTCTCCCAAGCTATATGTTTTATAGAAAAGAAGAAAGATCTTCCATGTATGCATGTTCTAAGTTTTCGTTCTATTCTCAACTGCATTTATATAAGTAGTATACATATGTATAAATATAAGTTTAATACTTTCCTAGTTCATAGTATGTATTATTGTGTAGCCTAGCGAAAGTGTTTGCAAACACATGCAGTCGGTCATCGATTAGTGTTTTTCTTCATTCACTTTACTTATTCTATGTTATGTAAGTAACTACATACATACCTACAAACTTACTGGTAGACAAGGAAAAAATCCAAGTTTTACAAAACCAGAAGCAGAACCCAGAGTATATGACTTGTTTCTTCTTGTCTTGTCTTCTCTTGGCTTGGCAACACTTTCTTAACTCCACTGGACTTGTCTGGACTTAGAACTACAACACAAGTAACACAGCATAAGCAAAGTTTGAAGCAGTGAAGTGACTGATAAGGATAAGAGTTTCGGGCGAGTAAAACTGAAAAGTATATTCCAAGAGAGAAGAAAGAGTGGAGTCTTCAGGCCGGCCTTCAGACAAGACAGCTGACACTGAGAAGCATACAAACGTGGAGGAAATGCTACAATAAGTCAAAGTTGGAGAAGCATAGACTAAAACTTGTTAAGAGCTAAGCAACTACAAATATGTGTATGTATGTATTTAATACAGTGTTTGTCAACTAAATATCTACGTCGTATTTTTAGACTTACTGAATGTTTAGACTCAAAATGATTGTTTTAAAAGTTGTTTCTATGCAAAATGAGAAAGCAACTGATTCCATATTTAGTAAGCACATTACATAATATATTTTCTCTTACTTTCTCCATGCAAATACAGAACTTTATTATGGATTTGTCACACATTTACTAATTAATGGAAACGCTTAAACTACAGCTAAAAAATTACAAACTATAGCTTTAGATCCTTTAAACTTGCACGGAGAAAGTAAAAGAAAGCCGAAAGATAAAGCTAAATGTGAAAGTTTAACGACTAGAAAACGGGAATCGTAAACGGGAATCGAGTGAATAAGTAAAAACACATTCAGTGGTAAAATTTTGCCTTTGTGTAAAAATGTATCTTTTATTTTCTCTGTGTACAAACTTCCTTTTCTTAAGTTTCAGAAGAATTGTCATTTTTATGTATTTATTAGTATTTTGTAACTTATGGGATTTGAGATACTGATACCAAATAAATGTTAACTATCGTTTTAAAAGTTTAAGAGAGAAATTATATGAAGGACACTGTAGATTATTTACTATAGTAGGCCCATGTGATGTTGTAACTTACTTATTAGTATACATGCATATCATGCTATATATCCTTGTACCAAAAAACGTATGAAAGTTTCATCCTATTATTCTCATGCAAAAACATCACAGTATAGAGACAATAGATGAAAAAGGTTGGCTTATGCTGTTGCTTTAGTTCATCTCGATTTTATTTCCTTCTATAGTGTAATGTGCGGATTTCTTTTTCTGCAGAGAAAGTCTAGCCAATTTATGCCAAGCCAAAGGAAGCCATTCACCTATGTACATACTACAATATACTATAACAAAGGAACAAGGACAACTATGCAAATATAAATATTACAAAGCTAAGCCGCTTAGTTTAACTAGAGCAGGCGAGTCGGGTTTGTGAACATAACATGCTTCCTTATTACGCCCTACTATTCTTACAATGCATTTCTCCTGTTTAAAGAATTTCTGCGGATATATAAAAGAAAAATGGTCCAATTTCCTTCAGTGAACTACAATAGTATGGTATGTTAACTCGAAAAAAACTAAATTTGCGTCTGTGTGGCTCACTTTCACATGTTAGGTACCTTATTGTTAACAATATTAGCAGTTTTCTACTACCTTTCACTACATATCTTTAACAATACCTGTATGTGCAAATCTGATCTGGGAGAAATGGACGTATATCTTTTTTCTATAGGTGTCCTCTGGTTTCATATATACTATATAAATTGTTGTCTTATAGTGTGTATATGCATTGTGTCAACGTATTTACGTTTAGAGTAAGAAGAATTGGTATCACATGTGTCTATGTCTAGGCAAACAATGCACAGTGGTCGTATGGTGAAAGCGGTGAAAGTAAAGGGTACTATCAGTGGTTTGGTTTGGTCTGGTCTGGTATGGCGTAGCGGTTGGATCTTTAGGTAATACTTCCTTCTTCTTTGCGCCATTAAACATTAGAGATGTGAATGTGAACGTGTAGTGCAGTGTCATGTGGAGGACTTTCCTGAATCATAGGCCCAATATAGTAATTTCTTCCTTGCAAGGCATGACAGTAAATTTATTTGCTCCTTATACTTGTATGTAGTCGTAGAGTTATTTGTTTAGCCTAAGATATAATTTTGTATGTACTATGTTGTATGGCAAAGACTGTTTGTGGTAAAGTATAATGCAATATACACATGCAGGTACTTAGAATCTAGAAAGTACGTGAGCAAGTTGTGACATTATTGTGTACAAGTATATATGTATCTACCGATATACTAATATAGTACTATGCACATTGACGTAACACCTATGTATATATGCCTATGTAACATATACAGTGAGGTTCGCAACTTGCCGACGATTATACTCTGCATATAATGCATATTATGCAGTTGATAACTTACAAATAACTGTCAATTTTATACAATTGCTAACCATGGGTAACCTGTGCTTTTCCTGGAAGAAATGTTATCATTTAATGTTTAATACACGACAATTTATTTTAAATATTCAAAATTGTTCTAAATTCTAAAATCATCTGTCCTTATGCATATTTTTTAATTTTGGTTTCATTTTTTAATTTTGCAAAACATAAAGGGATCTCATTTAAAGTGGCGACAAAAATTGGGGAAAGTGGCGATATTTAATTATATTTTGAATTAATATGGCGACAATGAAAATGGCAACAGAATGAATTAATTTAGCGACAGAATGATTTAATATGGCGACAAACTAATTAAACTGGTTGTCAAACAAGATAATCGAAACCCCTATTTTGAAAATTCGCCACTTTCATCGATTTTGTTCGCCATTTTAAATTATACCAACATAAAGCATGATACCAAGAAATTGTTGTCCATATTTTAATTGTTTTAACAAGTAAAGCTAAAAGAAGGAGAAACTATTTACATGAGATAAAAGCGATCTTACAGTCACAAAATTGATAGTAAGTAGATTCTGGTAAAAGTTATATGATATTATGTTTGTGAAGCTCACTGTATTATAGATATCTACATACAGTATAAGACGCCCAGAGGAAAAGGATTGAAATTTGGTTCGGTTCGTAGCTCAAATGTTGCCTGCCAGGCCATGCCATGCTGAACGAGTAAATGTCTAGTCTAGAGTATACTCTCTATATCATTATGGTATAGGAATTTTGGAGGAAAGGATAAAAGGACAAGTACATTGCACAAGGTACAAGGTACAAGTCTCGCTCCACTCGACCCACACAACAGAATACAACACACGTCGCATTACAAGAGATGTGGTAAATGGGGAGAAAGGAACGAAAGGCAAAGAAAAGAATGGAAACCCAAGTCGAAGACTGGGGACATCGTCGTCATTTGTTCATAGCTCATTCGAGAAGTCTTTGTACTTTTTTACTTGCTCTACTACATCACATGCCTACACAACTACAACACAACGTACATAGTTCAATACCAATACGAAACAAACGATGCTCGAAAAACACAAGTCGGCTAAAATACGTATACAATACAAATACTACAACACACGACAACAATACAATACATATTACGCTTCAGTTTTGTAGAATACAATTTACAGTAAGCTCTTATAGGAACTATATATTGGTATCTCGACCTTTACAAAGAATACTATAATGTATATCTAAATTTAAGTACTGCAATTGTGTTGTTTCTATATATGTACTAGTATTTTGTATTGTTGTTCATAAAGCGAATGTAACATAGATAGTTAAGATTATAAAACCTACAGTAGAAGAGAGACTTCCTTTGGTTGCGAATTCTCCTTCCTCTAGGGTTACTTTATCAACTTGTCATTCACTATGCGAAACACATCATATCATAGCTATGTTGGTATACTCCTTCATTATTTAAGCTATACGTAATAATTACATTACATAGCACAACAATCTAAGTTTGGGATAGCTAATATGTTATTTATGTAAATATTTTGTGTGTATTTCAGTACAGTACATACATAAGTTTGTCATTAATTTGTGTAAGTTGTAGATGAACTTTACTGTGATTTGCAAATAGAATTCTACTTATGATTTAACGTACATATTCATACATACGCATTCATATTCTACACTATTGAATCTACAATTTAAATAAATGAGATGGTTCCCTGTTTCCTAAAGGACAATTAGTGGTAAAAATAATTTAGTTAAAATATTAATATCATTGCTTGCGAAATTGCTTCAGGTATTTTATTATATAGGTATATGGGGAGTAGGCAAAAGGATTTATCAAACCTTAATCGTATTAGGTTTCTCATTGTGCTGTACTAAAATAATGTCTTGTACATTGTACATGCAATAATTTCCTCCCACACTATAATAATAGAATGCCTCTATTTGCTACTATATCATCAAATCAAATTGTGGTTAGGAGAGCACGCTAGGAAACTATTCGTGTGTGATGCTTTGTGAAAGACACATGTTCGAATACAGAAAGTTGAGCATGAAAGTTGAGTTGAGGAGGAAGAGAAAGGCTGGTCGAGGTTACCTAACCTGTATTTTAGTTGTAAGTGTCTATTCTGCTGTATGCATTATGTATTATGTGTATTTATAGATATTTTGTGGGAGAATGGTACATTACGTAATTCTGAAGCAGATATCCTTAGACTACTAAAGGTATTTTACGTGCTGGAGCTACAAAAGCAAGAGAGAGATTTTGAGAGTCGTATAGAATCGCTTAAGTATGAATAACTGCCTCGCATTAATACATGCCATACAGTAGGGTTTGGCTTGGCTTGACTATATCTAATAGAAAGGTGCTACAGCTACGTCTCCGGATTTCGTGAGCCGAATCAAGAATCATGACCGTGCCGTGAGGCTATTACAGACCAGTTCTTCCTACGTAAGGCTATTTCCATTTCCATGAATTGCAGCTCAGAACGAAAATTGTGAAATAGAAAAGGAGGCTCTGAGTCACGTTAGAAATGGATATGTGCAAAATGCCAAAAACCGTTTATTATCAGACAAAATGCATTTTACAAGAACAAGGAATATTGAAATTTTTTTTTATATAGATAGATTGATGTTTGCTTGTTGAGAGGGAAATTACTTAATATACACTTTAGGAGATCCCTTGCCTGGACACACAACTAGTCATCGATTTTCAAAATTTCGACAAATTAGTAAAATTATTGCATCAACTTACCTAATCTCACAATTTCCAAAAGAAAGCCATCCTTAACAAGATACAACGTAAAACTTTCCTAAACCTACTATTTTTAATTATATTCTACTTTTAATGCAATCTGTAAGTGCTACAACTACAGTAAATGCTATATATTTGTATTATGGAACATTAATGTTATATATTTAACAATGAGTTTTAGTAATATAATGGGTTGCAGGCGAGACAAAAATGAGTTTATTTTATAGTTCATCTTTCCATTTAAATTAAGGTCTAGGGCAGTAAACTGTTTTCAATAAATAATTAGAAAGTTTTAATGTGTTACTTTCTTTTTCATTTAAAATACTAGAACTTGGCAACTTGTCGGCAAGTTTAATATAAGTACTTACTATACTCCATCAAAAAACATTTACAGTTAGAAGCATTTCTACAATAAAATTGCATGCAAGTAAGCGTCTTTAAAAATTGCATTGAAGGTATAAATTTTATGTAAGTAGATCAAACGTGAAATAAATTACATTGAATTCTAATTCCTACCATTCTTCACTTTCCTTCATTTTCTACTAGGAATACTGAAAATGAAGGGGTCAATTATAAGGGTACACCCAAAACATTATTTTGCCACAATTTTATCCATCGTGATACAAATTCAGTTTTCGAACGAAACCAGCTTACACTACGAATACAATTTCTGCTATCCCGGAACGGAATGTTGGGCCCGTGTTCCTTATCAAAAACTTAAGCTGTGGCCCAAATTTTGTATCACTGGGCCGAATCAATCCCCGATAAATTTACCAGACGAAGAAAACCCTTCTGCTATTGTTGCCCTAAATATAGATAGGAAGAGCTACAGACATAAATCTTACTACATTCGCAACAATGGACATACGATTCTTCTGAAACCTATTAGTGTTCCAATTATAAGTGAGAACAATTCAGCTTCAGCAGAATCTACTTTCAGAAAAGCAAAAATAGAGCACAAAAGCTTCACCTATGTATTTGCTCAAGCTCATTTTCATTGGGGAGTTAACAACAGCGTCGGATCGGAACACACAATAAATGGAACATCATACGCTTTGGAAATGCATTTGGTTCATTATAAAAGTATTTACGGGAGTGTTGCAAAAGCTGGGAAAATTCATCAAGATCCCTCTGCTTTAACTGTCATTGGCTTGCTTTTTGAAGCTAATGATGAATATGAAGATAATCCTCACTTTAGAAAAATAAACGCACACATGCCGCTCTCTTTTCAGGAAGAGCCAGAAACAGTTATTCATCATTTCAACATGAGAGATTTTCTGCCAAAGAGAGGTGCTACTTTTTATCGCTATCAAGGATCGCTGACTACTCCCGATTGTGACGAAATTGTTCAATGGAACGTTTTCAATGAACCCATTAAAATTTCTACTAGGGATATGCATAAGTTTCGTAAAGTAAACGACTCAAATGGATATCCTCTTACTAGAAATTATAGACCTATTCAGCATGGGAATGGGAGAAAAATATACTATTTAGAAATGCAATAGTTTTATTTATTCAGTATTTTAGGAGACGATAACTGTCTTATCTGGTTACTTATGTTAAATAAATATTTATGAGATGGAAACTTTAATTTTAAGCAGCCAATTGTTGTGCAATAAATAATAACACGCTTAGAACTGCCATAGTTTTATTTAAACAGTATTTTAATGTTATATTTTGGAGATGGCAACTGTCTTATCTGATTACTTATGCTAAATAAATATTTATGAGATGGAAACTTTAATTTCAAGCAGCCAATTGTTGTGCAATAAATAATAACACGCTTAGTTTTGAAAATAACATTAACACAAGCTACATACTACACAATTTCACAAAATTTTTTTGAATTCATATCATAATTGTCACTAGCAGCACTTTACCGTACCGCATCATTCTTTAAATAATGTAAGCATTGAATCAATATAAGCATTTTCACAATGCATGGAAAACATGTTATACTCTAATATATTTGTGATACTTAAGCTTATGACATAACATGCAGTAGTATTTTAAAGGTAAATATTATTATTGCAATCAAAAGTGAAATTTCTAAATATGTTGTTTGACCTATTTAGCCCTTTAGCTGAAAGTAAATTCCTACTAATAATAAACAAATAGAAAATTAATGTCAGTTGAAGCCTTTGTTCTGAAGTAGGCCACACCAGACCACCTACTTATTAAATGCACATAAAAGGGTTGAGTCAACGGGAAATACGAGCACCATAATTAATCAGTTCATTAAAACAGTTTGATGATTATTATTTTCTTCTTCCTCCCACAATTTCAGAACGTCTACAATTGTAGATGTGTTTGAGGCATATGGAAGTTAAACAAATAAATGTATGTAAAAGTTTGCACTAGTACGAATTCTGCCAATTAGGAAACCTAAAGGGAAAAGATGACAAGACCACCTTCTGTCTTCTACTGAAGGCAGCCTCCAAATTCAATAGCCGCCAGAGTACTGTAATTAATGTGGACGGGTTGAACATAGTAAATAGTTACCCACCTTCATGTTGTCTTAACATATTTATTTATGAAGCATACAAAATTATTGAGAAATCCAGCTATTTAGTTGGTTAGTTATTTCTCTATTCTGTAGATAAAAGAAAACGCAAACTTACGTAGTATTTGTATAATTACCAGTACCAGTGTTCCGCCTCTTCTTTGAGTAATAATTACATTACATTACATACATTACACTTAGATCCACAGTGTGTTTATGTATTTTGTGTTATTTACACTTTTGCATATTTATATACTTAAGTACAATTATAATGGCATTTATGTAAAATGTGCCTAAATGGATGCCTGGAAATAAACAATTATAATTATTATCTCCCCAAATAACAGATTTAAATTGTCCGTATCATGAAAAAACTTAAATGAAAATTGTATTTCGGAATATAAAGTTCCAAAAATGTCACCCTGTATCAGAGAAATTATTATATAATGTAAGTTCAGTTCATACCCTATTCACTCAAAGTTCCTAATTACACATAAAGTACACAGGACATTAATTGGTAGCATGAGCCTTTCAAGGAACTTTGTCAGATAGACAGAGTTACATCTGGCAAATGAGCTTTGTGACATTTTGCAGTTAATGAAGCTTTTTAATGACAAGAAGATATCTACTTCATTTAGGCAAACAAGACTACAGAGATTCAAAGTGTGACTACCGATTCATCTCTTTGGTTTGGTTTACTCGACAGTCGGCATCTTCTCGGCAGTGTATGAATGCTAAAGCACTTCCACTTATATAGAATGTTGAACTACTTTTCTTTCTTCTCGAATTCTGTCTCCTTTCTCCAGAGCGTCACTACAGAACAGGAACAGACAGAGACTAGTAATAATAACATTTTGCATCCTGCTGTGAATACAGACAAGTTTCGATCCACATTAACTAAAAGTAATGGTCCCTTTCCATACCAGGGTAGAATAGAGAAGTACATAGGGAAATATGACTAAAGAAAGCAAATAGACAAATCCGTGCAGTAATTATACGTACTAACAGAATAGCAAAAGCTTAGATCCAATCTCTGCTGTGTTGTAAGCACACCATTGCATTACTTTTATTGGAGAAATTGTGCTAACATGATGTATGCCAAAGGCCCAAAGTACCATAAGGTATTGGAACCCCTTTAGTAGACCCTAAGCTAATTATACTTCATTTTGGTGCTTTACAAGCACAATTTTGACGTATAATTTAACCAAGGTACACAAAATAGCCAGTAAACAGCCTACGTTTAAATTTTTGACAAATAACTTACATAATTTGCTTACAATATAAAATATTTCTGTGTTTGCTTAAATTATCTAGGACACACACAGTTCTTTAGTTCATCTAACCCTTAATGAAAAACTTTCTAATGATTTTTTCTCTTTTCCTACTGTTCTTTTACTAACTAATCCGACCCAGTCCAGTCCAACTACAAACTATGTACAAAAGAGTGCCTAAATACTTGTATGTAATAATATATACTATAAAAGACTTACGTACTTATAAATAGTTCACAAACAAGCACATACTTATAACTAATATAATAACTAGCAAACTACTTGTGAACTATTTCTGCAACATAAAAGAATGCTCACATAGCTATAGCAGCTCTAGTTCTGGTTCTGACAATTCTTAAGGAAGTATTTCATCACTCTGCATTCCATACTTTCTTATCTTCAAGTTAGTGAGGGACATTGTAGTACTTTCATTGATGTTTCACTTCACACTTTCCCCAAAGGTTTTATTATACCAATTAAGATTTCTTATTAGATTCCTCTGCATTATTCTAAGACTCGTGTTCTCGTCTGAGCCTAGCCTGACTTTCTAAGCCTTTCTCTAATGAAACTAACGCTAACGATAAACTCTCGTGCCTTTAGTACAAAGCATTTTCATTAGAATTAGAATGGAGTCTATTGTGTATCTTTAGAAAAGAAACTATCATATCTTCTTGAACTTAACAGTTGTGTTAATACTTAACGGGCAGTACTTTATATGAAATGTTTGTACAGGGTACGACACTTTGATATTGATTCTTATTATATTTAGGGGACGAAAAATGACTCATCTGGTTACTTATATGTTAAATAATATTTATGAGATGGGAACTTTTTCAAGCAGCCAATTGTTGTGTAATAAATAATAACACGTTTAGTTTTAAAAATAATATTAACCCAAGCTACTACACAATTTCACAATTTTTTTTTGAATTCATCTCATAATTGTCACCAGCAGCAATTTACCGTGACGCATCATTCTTTAAATGCGGTAAGCATTTCTATCAACATCAACATTTTCACAATGCATGGAAAACATTTTATACTCTACATATTTGTAATGTGTACATGCAGTAGTATTATTTTAAAGGTGTATATTTAGCAATTTTTCATTTATTTAAGTAGTTGCCCAAAATACAGTTTATTCAGTTTTATATACATGCAAATGCATCTTTCATTCTACAAAGATTGTGACTACCATATTGTCCTCATGTAATCGTACCTGCATCAAACAGTTCTGTTGCAAATTCGGATTACTCGATATTCTCCAGTTTGGAAAACTGAATGTTGTAGCTAATATAATTATTATTTTGAAACTTAAATCTTAATTCTTAAAAATTCTTAAAAACCTAATTTGTATCTTGGATGCATGCTAATTTACCCGCTACAATAAGATTAGCTACGTAAGTACTGATACTCGTAATATTTACATCGTTGTGCAAGTAAAAAGTGAGTTCTAAAGGTTAGTTAAACGATCAAATCATTTCGCCAGACTCTGTAAATACAACACAGGTTATAAGATAGCATTATACATTATAAGATACTTTTGGGTTGAATGAATCCGTTGATGCTAATGCTATAATAGGTTGTGTCATTGTGTCTAGAGATTTGAGGGTCTAGATATTTGAGACTATATTATTAAAGATTCCCACTTAAGAGTTCATGGCATATTCAACAATAACTATAAAAGTAAATAAAGCCACTATAGTAATAAGTAACTTACTCTTGTTATACTTATACTTTTGTTAAAATAGAGATTTCTCAAGTATAAAAATAGTAATAGAAAAACGATAAGAGTTCCTGTGAAAGAAATCTGTTTGGCATTCCAAGTTCGTATCAGTATCGTACAAAGCAATGCCAATGCCATCGTTCCATCTTCACAGAAACCAAACCAGTACATTATAAGGTATTGCATAACACAATTTCAGGGAATTCAATTGAGTGTGATATTATTTAATATATTTTCCTGGAAATATACATTTACCTTTCAGAAATGTATACTATAAATCGATCTATAAGTGTAAGATTGCCAAAATATTGCAACAGTACTATACATACTGTGTATCGTAAGGAAAGATAGATGTGACGCGGAGAATGAAAGATCATTCGCAACACTTCAGCACTTACTTAAGAAGAATCCTTGTTCCGTGTCTATGAAATTGATCATGTATGAATATGAAACATGAACCTTTTCCTTCAACTTCAATAAACTCACGTATGTAGTAGGTAGTAGGTATTCATCACTCTATTCGATTTCTCTTTCCTCCAGTCATGTCCAGACCAGTTTCAGGCTCAATTTACAAAAATCGCTCTTCAGTTCAATCATTCATAGCCCAATTGCTACACAACATGCATAACCAGCAGCAACAATTGTATTTCCAAAAACTATCTTCGCCACAATTCTCTGTTACGTAAAGTATCAATTTCAGAAATAATGATTTATAATGCACAATACGAGAGGAAAATTACATGACTATTGTACCCAATTATGTTAGTAGTTATCACCGACTAATTAGCGATGCCAAGTTATAACATAACACTAACGATGACACACTACCTGTATATTATGTTTTTGAATAGGTTAATTAAATTTGATGCAATCATAAATATGAAAGGAACACAAGTGTGATTTCATTTAGAAAAACATTGCTTTATTATTGCACATTGAACTTGAACATATTTATAAGCACCGACTTTATTTGTTTTACTCAACAGAATTGTATTGATTACCAAATTAGCATCAATGCCTAGAATTAAAATACAAACATGTAAATACGTAAATCCTATACTTACACTAGAGCTTAAGATTATGCAGATTTATAATCATAATACTAAATACATGAGACAAGTAACCCTTGCAGAGTAGCTACAGTTAATCAAGATTATTATACAGAATTTCTGGTTTGTTTGGCTACCGATAATTTATAGGTCGGTTTTGCTAAGCTAAATTGCTGGTTTAGTTTACTCGTTTACTGTGCCAACTATTGAACTGCCAAACTAAAACCAACTATATCAGTATTATAACGTATAAGGAATGTTGTAGTGTATAATTTATATAAGCACTTAACTTAAGTTACATTTTGACGGTATATTTATACTCTATAGGTATTTACTTCTAGTATGGAAATTGCATTAGTATATGTACCTACTACTTATAGCAGTGCCTTTTTCAACAATAAAAGAATTACTTTCTGAACCGGATTCGGGATACTAATGCTTTCTATGTAATGAAAGTGAAAGAACGGGAGATGTAATAGCTTTAGCTTACAAATAAGTACGACCGTGATAGTGCACATTGTATAATATAATATAAAGCAGTCTAAAACTAGCAAAGACAAAGACAAAGACAACCAAGCCATATATCTTTACAAGTATCGTCTTAAGGAGTAGTAAATCAGTCTGAGAATAGAACTTGAGTTAAGTTTAAGTTGAGTAAACGATTATACGATACGAACTCTCTTCCGTAACCTAACCAAGAACGAACGGAGGCGAGCATTAAAAACACATTCACATCCTAAATGCCCATAAGTTAATTAACAAGCTATATGTATGTACTACTACATACTATAGTTGCGTCGGTGTCTATTCTATTAAATAACTACCCCGTAAAGGTAATACAAACATTACTTTAGGTGTTGTATATAATAATAATATAAGAAATAGCTTACAGCAACTGAGAGGATAATTCTTAAAACAAAGGTACAAAACGAGGCGCGCTGTGCTACTAATATTTGCATAAAACATTTTAGTGTACACTGTAAGTAGTAGAGAATCTTAAAATACACGTGCAGACTATATAGGCACAGATAAGGCATATATATTATATAATATACTTGCTTAATAGCTCAACTAAATACTAAACTCTTCTATTATATAAAGTAGATTTAGGGAGAAGGGAGAACAATGAGGGTTTTATCTAGGAATTATATACTAAACTATACTACAGAAGATAACAAAACTTCAGTTTAACAATTAAGAAAAGACATCCAGTTATTTGAGGACAAAGGGAAAGATTAATTTTAAGTTCCTTCTCTTTATTGTACATTGTACACCAGTCATTCTGTACTCCAAATTGTATAGTGTACTATAGTAGTACTTAGGATTTAGGTATCTTTAATAAAATAAATAAATTTCGGATATTGTAGGTCGTAACTGTAATGGATTAAAATATCTATGGTGAAAAATAGTACGACTTCTCTAATGATAACCTAATTAGCTACCGAATTTCATTAGATATTTATTAATTTACGAAATAAAATCATTATTTTGGAGATTTTCTGATTATTCGGGATGTACAATAATTACTGTTTCAATTTTAAATGCCAAAATAAAATTTTATTCTGCACAAAATTATAACCAGATCATAAGGTAATTTAGGTTTTAGGTTTTACTAGTGTGTGTAATTTCATTGCTCCTGGCACAGCTATTAATTTCCTTGAAAGGAATATCTAATGCCTACTGGAATTACAGTAAGTACCTACAGTAATTATGATTATTTTGTAAAATAGATCAGTGCTGCACCAATGTAAAGGTACATTAAAGCCACTCTCAATTCTATAGCTATAAAAAATGTTATAAAGCATCGCATATTGTAACCTACTTACAATTAGTACACTCAATAATTAACAATTAAATAAATTCGCACGAACTGATACAATTGCAAAATTTATACTAAGCGATAAAATAAAATCGGTTATAGAATAAATACAACCCCAAACTAACTGCAGACACAATTAAGTACTTACTATATTAGTACTAAATATCTATATGTAGTTATTAAGTATGTGTGTAATGTGATATCTAAGTAGATAGATATTATATTATATGTATTGCATATGGATTGTTTCTTAAGTACATTAAGTCGACTTAATATTAAAGTATAGTAGTTGCGCTAACTAGTATATACAATATAACTAATCGTAAAGATACTTTAGTTCCCATAAGTAAAATGCAATTGGCTAATGTGCCATTTAGTTCGAAGTGGATCTTGCTATTCCTTCTCATTTTTTCGTTTACACTTTTTGTTATGGCCATTGACTGCCACTAGATTTTGGCAGGAATATCATTAGCTGAGGTGGAGGTGACGAATAGAAGCATATATATCTGTAGTAGTGAATTTATTCTTCAGCATCATTAGGCACAGCATAGTCTCGAATGGTTTTCCGTAATTTAGAAGGATAAGACTTCGTCTCGAGGTTTTCCAGTTTAAAGGCAAAGTATCTATAGCCCTCGTACCTTTATTAAGAGAAAACGTTGGTTTAGTAAATATAGCTTAATAAAGCACAAATAGAGATAGGGGGAATAAAATTAAAGTATAAGGTATGTATAGTATAGTAGTTTCATCCAGTACAATATAAAGTGATAATGTAATGTAGTGAGAGAATTGAAGTAAGTGAGCAATGAAGCTGATGTGATATAAAGTGATGACGTTACTTACTCTGCGGATGTTACATTTAGCCTTTGCAGAAGGTCACCTCCTTTGTCCATTCCGATTATTCTCCTCCGAATCCACAAAATCAATGTCTCCAGTAGATAAATTTGCTCCAGTTCGTTTGAGAGTCGATTTACCTCAGCCTCCTCAATAAGACTCTGTAGATTAGGGCCAATGGGAAAACATAGTAAGTAAGAATATTCAATTAAGGTCTCTGGAAACCATTTTGCTTGCGCAAATTTTTCTTAAGAGTATACCTATTTACTTATAGACTATAGGGAAATATCTATGTCTAACTAATGGTATTGATTAACTCGTGCTTAAAGATTTATAACTGGCATGGCTAGAGATTTAATTAAATTCTGGGAGAATATTTATCAGTCTTATGTGCATTATTAGTACATGCACTATGCACGCACACAAACAAAGAAAGAAAACCGAAAGGGTTCTCGGGTAGAATATAGCAAGACAATAAATTATTCACACCTGAACATCGTTCACAGCCAGACCAGTGAGAAGATTAAGTAGAACGATTGTTGTAACAAACACGAGAAGGACAAATACAATTTGTCCCCAAACTGAAGCCCATGTTACGAATGGACCATTCTCGTCATAAAATGCGTCTTCGAAGTCAAGTTCACCGGTCATCATTATCACCACTTTGATTATTCCGAATAAAAAGTATTTGTATTGCCCTTTCTATTAAAGATGAAAAAAATTAAGAAAAATTAATCAGAAATTTTAAATACGTAAATAATGTGTAAAATAATTGTAAAAATACTTACCCCTGGAACCAAAATACTCAGAACTAACGAGAAACCCACGAATAGGGGAATGTAGAACAGAAGCATTGCCAAGCAATGCCAGAAGACCTGTATTTGAATGATATTCAGATTAAGAATCTATTCCTCAAGGAAATATGTAGAAATATTAAAATGGGAATACTAACTGGGTGACAGGGAATGTATTACCTTTTTGAGAATTGCCGAGTAAATGCCCCAGCTTGGGAATTTTCCTATTTCCCTTAGCCAAAGAATCCAGGCCAACCCAATGCCAAACTATTATTGAAAAAATGCATTTAGTGCCAAATAATTTCATATAAGTACATAACATGGTAATTACAATTTGCAATAAAAAACATACGGCTGCCATGTGATATTGCCATTTGCTGATCTCCGGCTCGTGTCCAAATGCAGGTCCGGCGTTAATGAAGAATACTAATAGCAAAATCCATTGTGCATAATTGACGATATCTCTGAAATAACAAG
Source organism: Tomocerus mixtus (assembly GCA_034694165.1). Classification (NCBI taxonomy): domain Eukaryota; kingdom Metazoa; phylum Arthropoda; class Collembola; order Entomobryomorpha; family Tomoceridae; genus Tomocerus; species Tomocerus mixtus. Next base: position 10,627 of record JAQFYC010001727.1, on the reverse strand, counting down.
ATGTTGAAGTGACCATCATTTGAAATACTTCCTTTGCAGCTATTACTATTGACAGAATGATGAGAATTGCGGCGAAGGCTTTTGCTGCTCCTTCGTTGAAATTGCATGACGTCAAATCTAGAAATAAAAAATACACATGAATTTTGTGATATATATACTAAATGCAGATAGGTATTTGAAACATGTAGTTAACTACAATATTGCAGATAGGTCAGAGTAAGTACATTGGTATCTTACCTGTGTTATCTTTTTTTGCAAATCCAATTGAGAGGAAAAATCGCAAATTTCGATGAGAGGATGAATTTGCAACCAAGCTTTCAGTCGTTGTTACATTATGCGAGTGTGTATCGTTGTCATTACCGTCGGCTGGACAATTCGGAGCGTAAACTTCCACAATTAAAAGTGTGTACAGTATAAGCCACACGAACTGGAAAATCAAATACCAAAATAAATGTACAATGCAATATTATTAGGTTCCAATCCCTCAACCAGGCTATTTTGGATATTGTGCATTGCATTTAAGGCATGACCAGCGTAATTAGTTATTTATTTTAAAGAATTTTAGCAGAAAATTCATTGTGCACATACATTGAATGCTATTCCAGCCCATGTTATCCATCTAATCTTTTTCCACTTGATACTGAGGAATATTTGAACCAAAGGATGGAGTAAAACTGCAGTCTGAATTTCCTTTGGTGCAGTTCGGATTGAATTTAAGTACTTTGTCTCTTGCTGAGGTTTGTCGTTGCTTAAGGGGTCCGAGTAGCCCGTAATTGTTCTAAAAATCATAAAATCCCAGTTTAGGTCTTCAATACGTAGAAATCGCAAGTAATAGCCCAGTTTTTGCCCATAAAATATTTTCAATAAGAAATTATGAAAACTATGATAAAATTGGAAAGTACTATAGCATAGCTAAGACAAGGCAGAATAGTTAGGACCAGAAAGTTTTAGCGAGAAATTTACAAACCCAAAGTCCGTATCGACAGCTTCATTTCGGTCGTGGAATATAGCAGGATTATATGTAATAGATTTATTCATGAGAGGGATCATCGCCTCCGGGAGCTGATTGTAAATTTTTCTGAGCATGCCATCCTTCAGCCTGAAACGACAAAAGTATTAAAGAAAATTAATAAAGATCCGACCTAGTTTTCTTAATAATGTACCTTCCTAAAAAGATATAACAAATCATTTCATAAGTGAATAGGTATTTGTAGTATATATAAAAAATATTAGTACATCATACTAAGAGTGGATTAAACTACTTAATTATCCACTGATCATTAGAGCAATCTGTTAGTTAGTGGTTGCTTGCACAAAAGTTTATAGGGGAAAATTTAACAACGCTCTGCACAAAATTTATAGGTAAAAATGTTATTATTTCACGCTTGGTGTTTTATGGGACTTGAGGTTTGCATTACTTCCGGCAATACATTTATATCCTTTAGGGAATCCTTTTCATATCTGTACCATAGGTAAATCTACATTCTGTCTGAAGATATATATTATTCAGAGCATTTTTCAGTACATACATGGTAGTAGGATTATCCCTAACTGTATTTGTGGATTAACGTAAGCATATCGATGGAGAGTCATAAAATACAAATGAACGAGAACATATTTGTCAGTAAAATTAAGCTCACCAAGCCTCGGGGGTAGGATGAGCCAAGATGAGTAGTTCCGCAATCTTGACCGAGCCGTGCTTGAGAGCGATTTCAACTGCAGTCTGTTTCTTTGAGTCCCGAAGATCGTACAGGAAAATAGCTTTGTTGTGCCAGGAGCTGATCTTTTCAGATTCGACGAGAAGTTTTACGCAATTGTAAGCCGTAGGCCGGAACCCTATGAATAAATTCACATTAGTTAGACTAGTTACATATTCCCAGCATCCACAACTTCACTTTATTTGGGAGAAATCTGTACAAGAAGCTTCCCTGCATTAATTCTCACCAGCAAAGCACCATATGCCTTTAATGTTCTATGCTCTTTGTACTACTAGCGTTTATTACGACTAAACTATCTAAATAGATATGTATATAGTACAAAAGATAGGAATTGCAATTCACAAATGTGAGTAAACTTGCTATGTACATGGACAAGCCAAAACAATGCAGGTAAACAATAACTTCCTTTCTCACTGAATTTTCAACGATGACTTTTAGCACTATACTCATTTCCTTTCCACATCGCTGCGTATGCTAGCCTGGTAAAATGTTCCCTTTCCCACTGAAAACTATACATTCTTTTTATGGTAATCCTGGACTCAAACCATGAAATCTAACTCGAGCATTACACACTAACAATAAGTATAATCCAAAGGTACAAAAGAACTCTACCATGCCTACTTATAATAATCTGGTAAGAAATTAGCTTCCCTTTTGCTCATAGTTAAATATACATAGCTTCCCCGTTGAGAAAAACGGATTATCATTAAAATTAACAACACTAGTCTCACTAACACAGGTGCCCTTTATTAGCGTTCACATTCTAAGTTAGCATAAGCATAAGTACTTAAGTAAGTATTCCTTATAATATTTTGGTATAAGTACTTTCATTATCAACTATGCTTCCTTGTTACAGGAATAAGTAAGTATTAGAAATCAAAAAGAAAATTATATGGAAACATCATATAAGTTACGTATATGAACTCACAAGCTTCTACGCTGAGATGGAGGGCAGTTCTCTTCTCACAGTCCACTGACCAAATATCAACATTCCTTTCGGCCAGGATAGCTTCCACAACCTTAGAGTAGCTTTTATAAGATGCCATGTGTAAAGCTGTCATCTTTTTCTCATCCGACTTCATATTGATCTCGTCGTAATTTGAAACTCGTAGAATATTCCGCACGCATTTAACTGATTCCTCTGAGTCGCCTATAGAAATATGTTTCATAAGTAATGGATTAGGGAACTCGGTAGAAAAAATTCTCATGTACAATTTGCTTCATTTTGGTAGAACACACATAACACATACTACCAGCAAGCTCATCACGAAATGTACATTCGCAAGGAACCCAGATTATCCTACATAATAAGTACATGGTGTACTTTTTGTATTACCAGCTGGCATTTTTGAGATTGAGACATTTGAATGTAGAAATAATGACATGAATAATAGTTAAGAATGGGACATATGTTTTAACATAAAATCGAAATTTGCAACGATTCATGACCTAATTAATACATACCTAATAGAATAAATACTGTATATAACATTATAGTATATGGTGTGCTATTTATTTTATCATCTTTATGGTACTTACCGGAGGAAGATGCATAATGCAAAGGGCTCATTCCGCGGCTATCCGTTGCAGAATGATTGAATCCTTTATTTATTAGAAATTTAAGCATGTCGGGAGCCTTTGCATTAGCTGCTATGTGCAATACTGTCTGATTAAGGCGTTTGGGTCCACACGGCTCATAGGGACGGATGCTTTTAGTTGCAAGAAGAATCTCGGCGCATTTGATGGCGGCTTCTGAATTACCTGTCAATATCAAATAGATTCCTTATATGGGGAGCAAGATAGGAGGCTCGAGAGCTTAGAAGGTGTGACAAGTTGACATTAAGAACTACGTAAGGACCGTGTAAAATCTCTGATTCAATTTCAGATACTCGTTTCCCTCTCTTCTCCTGGCTTGGCTTGGTCATTGTATTGTGATCTGAACCTACTGAACTGAACTAACTCTATTAGTTTCCTCTGTCCTCCTGTTTACTTTATGACTGTAAATGTTTAAATTATTGAATTGAATGGTGCACACACTTAGGTAGTTGCTTTGCTACTACATACCTAGTACATCCATAACTAATACCTAAGCAAAGCAAGTAACACTATCTGAAAGGGTAATTGAAATTCAAAAACGGTTTTTTGCATCCTTTTATCTATACTTTCTTGTACTGTCGTCTTATCGTACTTTATACATGTCTTAAATACATAGATCCACTAGGTTGTGTTCAAGATACAGATTTTTACAACTTTTTTTCGTTTTTTAATGTAATAATCGAAACTTGAACAAAGTAGGAAATAGCAAGATATTATTGTTGAATTTGTTCATTAAGGCATTTAATACAATTGTGCCCTAGCCGACTTGAATATATAAGCGACGATATTTTTCAATATATCAGATCCAATTAAATATTGTGAAAATTTAACATAGATGTGATTTAAGTTCATGTTAATTTGCAAAAATGTCTCTTTTGACATTTTTTATTGACCAGTCTTCATTAAAAAGCAGACTGGGTTTTTTTGTTGTCTGTAGCAGTGCGCCTACGACACTAATATACCTGCATCATATAGGTTCCTCATTTAGTTAGTATTATTTATATCAACTTCTTTATAGAAATTGAATTGAGTGCGTAATAGCTCACTCTACTACATATTCAATTTACAGATGCACTTTTACAAATTCAATTACCATTGTAAATTGAAAGGTTAAATTCAATTTTGCAATTTGACTATGCAAACATCGAAATACATATAAAGACATTAAATTTTAAAAGCAGTAGCACCTTAACTATATAAACATACATTCACATGGTTTACATTGTACGAGTTATTGTGTATATATATGTATGCTGATTACTAGATGCATTTAACCAGTAACAACTTACTATATATTCTTCCTTTCCTCACACTCACTCACGTCCCATTATCTGTTTAAATAGTTCCATGTAGGAAATGCGAGTTTGTCAATTTACAAAACATAAATTACGCGTCTTAACTGCTTAATAGTTTACGAATAGGAGTTTTATGCGAGAGAGTGGAAAATTGTCAATTGAAATATCAAATACAGAGACAGGAGGCTATTTCAAGTTAACAGTGCTAATTTGCCGATTGAACATTGCCGAGGAAAGTTACATCTTCTTTAGATTTTAATGGTCTAGCCATACAAATTGCAAATCTACACACATTTTCATTTTTAAGAGGATATAAATGTGTAATCACAAACTGAACAACCCTTCATATTCACCATTTCACAAAATTACATATCATTATACACTTTGACTGAGACTTACGACCACATATGGAAGAATGAGTTAAGGAAGCTAAAAATAGATTGACTTTGACAAATAAATTACAATATTATAATCCGTATTGATGGGATTTGTATGTGTATAGTACGAATAGTACCTTCAGCTGCAATATGCAGGGGTGTACTTCCTTCACCATCACGCAAATTAGGGTCTGCACCGTACTCAATTAGAAGAGACACCAAATCTATCTGCTTATTCCTGCAGGCGTAGTGTAATGCTGTTTTTTCTTTGGAGTCTTGTAAATCCACAAGTAATGGCTTTTCGCTTAAACCGAAACTGTCTTCTTCGTCTTTCTTTAGGAGGATTTTTGCGATTTCCACACTTCTGACATTTCCTATGAAATTAAATAACAAAAATTAGTTCAATTTTACACAATTTCTCTCAGTAATACAACTTTATTGAATTGTGAAACAAGTTATTGAATTATTATGGAGTAGCATTCTTTAAATGAAATAAGAAAATAAGATGTATTCATAATATTATCAAAAATGCTAACATTTTCAACCTTTTCTAAATATACCATTATGTGTATGATTGCCTTCCAATATGCATACTGCATACACACGTTTTATACTAATGATAGTTTCAGTAGAATGTAAGCAGAATTTTGAACAATAAATAAAATACGTATTCTGGTAAATAATATACAAGAATCTGAAATATCTTTCACATTCATTCTTCCTGCGTGATTTAATCACAGCAAGAGTTTTCACTATTTGCATACAATTGTAAGGTAATTAATTAGAAAAGTCCAAAAAGCAGCTCTAGTGCACTAAAATAAATAATAATTGTTTATTTAGATATCAACAAATAATTATCGCATAATAAATTACTAAATAAAATTAACAATTAATATTGTAGGTTTAGTGAGTGTTCGATCTGTTTCAATTATATATTATTGTGTTCCTTGAATCAGCATCAGAATTAAAATATTAAAATCTAATTTATTCTTCTTCACCTTCTTCTTTTAGTTATTCTTAATTCAGATTGTTAATGAGCTAATTTAATTACCGAATTATAATAAAAAAAATTTAAATACTAGAAATATTTAGCAAGAAATTATATTGGGTTAAAGTTAAATATTAGTATGTTGTAGTCAATAAAAATCCATTTTATAATAATTAAGAAACGATTTGTTTGTTCCTCAGCTAGAAATGTTATTTAATACATTTCTAGCTCAGGATAAGGTGTGGTCACTTTGGTGTCATATGAGTCATGTCATCATTCACAGTTCATATCAATATAATTAAATTCATATGACACTTTTTTGCACAAAATCTTGTTATACTTATAGAGTGTACTTATGAGTACCCACCTGAATTTGCTGCATGATGTAAAGGTGTGAATTTAACTGTGTCAAGTCTCCTTGCAAGAGATTCTGTATTATTTGGAATAATTGAAGAAAGTAAATCCTGTAGTTTCTCTACATCCCCTAAGTAGGCCGCTCTGTGAATCGGATATTCCTCCTTTTCATTTTTAATTTCTCCAGTTATTTCGGGGAGTAAAATTGGGGCGGACTCAGGCTCATCAGCCTCTTTCACTTGCGCTTGTCCCATTTAGACAGATTCGTCCAAAAATTATTTGGTCACTTATTTTCGAAGCTTTCGAAGACAGAATTCGCTAAAACATCTATGTACCTGTGTAAAGAGAAACGGCAAAATAAAATGGCAGACTCTCCTTCGCAAATACATACACACATAGTACTTTTACTTAAGTTACGTTATGTTACTAACGTTATCCTACGCTTTATGCACCTTACTTATTTGCAAAGTTGTGTATACATTTCTGCACACTACACACTGTACGCATAATATGACATATACATACATACATGCATTGTAAGTATGTACTTATAGAATTAGTGCTATTCTCACTATCTATAACAGAACAGTAGAAAAGTTCATTGCAAATGGATGCAAAAGATGAGTCACTTTCACTTTAAGCTAACCTTGCAACTTCTTTATAATCCAATGTCTTCTTAAATTAAAAAGATTCAGCAAATATCTGTATCAAAATTACAAATTCGTCATCTAAGAACGGATGTAGATCAAAGTTCATGTTTTTAGCCACACATCCTGTATTTCAGTTTCTGCTGATACACTAACAATTTACTTACTTTTATGTAAAGTGCCTTATAGAAGAAAGAAATCTCAACAAACAACACACAGAAGACACCGTTCCAAATGTACACTAAAATGTTGCTATTTTGTTTCCAAATGTAATATTTTCACACGAAAACAGGTTCTATAGAGCAGAAATTCTGATTGTGAGTGAAGTATTTTCTTCTACTTTTCTTGAGAAATACAATAAATTGGACATTGGAAGATATGAAACAAAATTATCGTTTAGTAGTACGTATCTGGGGAGCTTTATAGCCAAAGGAATTGAGTTGGCTTACCAAAAAAGTAAAAAATCCCCTAAAAACGAGCTCTGTTTACTTACATTTACATTAAATATGAAATTTCGATTAGACAAACAGTCCTGTACTATATTTATTAGGGCGATCTGTTTCTATTGCCACTAATAAGCTTCTGTCTTGTCCAGGTTTAGCAGAAAAGACAATTCCACCAACCTACGTGTATTGAACTGTACTGGACTGGACTGGACTCTGTAGACGAAGGAACGGTAGCCGTGTTGCGTATTCTAGTTGATTGTGTACACAAGACAGAAAACAAGAACTTAAATGAAATGCTACTGTTTTATGGCCTTTTGCCTTATCTGAATCTTATTTATTATTCATGGACAGTTATAGCTTTAGTTTCTGTGTGACTGTGGAATGAGTGAGTTAGTTTCCCATACCCTATCTTACGTATTAGCAGAAACTATTTGTAAATATTATATTAAACAACTCCCTCACTTAAAACAGTCACAGATTGTCATTTAGATACTTTGGTTCAGACTTACTCACGTTCTTGTAGTAAATTCCTATATTCGTATTCGTATATAGAAATTCGCAGTGTCTGCATTATATGAAACTATTTTAATGTACTGATAAATAATATTACAGTATATCTACAACCTACAGCTACAATGTCACCAACTACATTTTATGTAGTATCAAAGGAAACTCAATGAAATTCACTTAACCCTACTATTCTACTTACTGTAGATAAACTTCAAACCAAACTAAACTGATGAACAATGTTAGCTAACATAATGCACATCACTATCAGTTCTAAATGTAATGCGGTTCAGTTCAGTTGACTTTGACAACCATACCTACATACATACTCCTTTACCATACAAAAGTGCAACACATCATACCATAACTTAGCTAACACACAGAAAGATGGACAGGGACAGGACATTGCATATACAAAGAAGGATTCCCACACACACATAGACAGTCGGGGAATGCAATTTAATGCAATAAGCCATAGCCAAACTAACCAAAACCAAAGAGCCTGTTTATTATGGCCAACGGAACTGTACGTTGTACACATTACACTACGTAACTGATTATAATATTTATTATTTATTTAGCGAAGCCTTTATTTATAATGTTTCATTTTTGTCATTTTATACTGGAAACTACATAGTTCCCAATTTAGTATTACATGTTAGTTTTGAGTGTAAGAACTCGTCTATTTAAGTAGTAAAATTAAAGGCCTAAGTTCCCTTCCTGTGGATGTGGAATAGAACGTTGTACTTTGTACTGCATTGAATAGATATGGTGGACTTAAGTAAATATAAACATTGTCTGCAGTTTTGTTTATTTCTGGACTAGTTTATTAAAAGTTGGTTAGTGGGTGAACTTTGACTGTACTATTGGTAAATTAATGTAAGTTCAACTCACAACTTGCCTATATATCATCACAATTAATTAGTTTAAACTAATTATAGCGTAGTCAATAATATGGTATAATAATACTTATTCTAAGGAAGCAAACATTATGGACATATTCAAGTTACTATACCGTAGATATACTTGTCGACGAAAACAAAATTGCCATTATAAATACTCAGTGACCCTAATGAGGAGATAATGTGGTTGTAATTAGTGAATAATCTTCAGAAACTTAACATTTATATTTAAATATGCATCTTTAGCTTAAGATAACAGAAGAACCAGTATTTGTCATTCCTATAGTATATTAATTGTCTTTCAGCACAGGACAATTTGTTATTAGTATTTGAATTAGTGAAAATAAGACCAGTTTCCGTTAGAGTGCCTATCACAATAAATATTTCCTCTACACAATTTGAAACTTCAATATGAGTATGTAGATCATTTAATAATTTTTCAACTGAAAATTGGCCACAATAGCCAGGTATTCCTTCTTTTCCACTGTATTTGATGAAAAGAGCGAATTCAGATTGGTTTGCATGATAGTAGTGCATAGTGCAATGTTGGTTAAGTAATTCGCATATAAAGATACACAGGGAAAAAGTATGGTCTGTCTGTCCTGTGGTGGTGGGAACTTGGTTTGCTTGGTTTCCCTTGGTTTAGATTAAAGGCTTGGCCAGTCTGTATCAGTAGCATAGTCAGTACTACTTGTATCCTGCATTTGCCATTTATTGTTAGCATGCATGTATATCTGGTAACACAAAGTGACAATACCTACTAATATTACACGCACAAATCATATTACCTTTACCTATCAATGTTATACACATTTACGTTGGATTTAGCTACCTACGCATTACTGTTGTGTATGCATGTATGCTGAATAAAAACCTAATTTAGCAGTCAGTCGGTCTGTTCAGGTCAGTGAATGTAAAATGGAATGTAAATGTCCATCTATACAGTAAGATAGTGTAATATATGCCTGTACCATGAAAAAATACAGAAAAGTTCAATTTTGCCTTGGTTTTGGTCTGGTATGGTATGGAAGTGGTGAGAACTTTGGGACAAGTTAGTTAAACATGCGTATAGTGCACACTACTCTACAAAAATGCGTTTTTCCTTTCCTGTCCATTTATTATCTGGTCTCTGGTGATGTATAATGATGTAATGCAAAGTTAACATTGTATTATATAATGGGCATGGGTGGGAAAATATTCTACTATAATACATAATATAACAGGACGGGGGTGGATGAAATGGAATGAAAGAGCAAAAGTGTATTGTTGCATATTGTATTCAAGTATATAGAGTTCCTATAAAATTAGTTCACTAGTAAAGAGTAAAATAACACAATGCAGGCATTTAGCAAGGTAAAATCTGATGAAAGGGTCTCATACAACAATATACATACATTTTGTTGCTATTTACATATAACTATGTTTACAATAGGCAGAACGTATCCTATATTATGTCATACTAGATCAGTAGAAGACAGAAACGATAAAATTTGATACATACATACATAGAGATAGAACGAGAATGAATATATATAGTAGAATAGTATATAACAAATTCATCTCAGTCAGACATTAGCATCCAAAATAATATTCAAGTATTAACTACTTTCGTAAAAGCGCATAAAAAGGGTGGATACACTTTATGCTCGTAGTTGTATTTGTATGTAGAATTTTATGAAGTACTTTTATATGTATGTCCCATAGATGATGGAAAAAGGAAAAAGAATTCTTTGTGATGTCCTATATATGGTTTGGCTTGTATTTGGCTTGGCTTTGGCTTTGGCTTTGGCTTTGGCT
>JAQFYC010001726.1:0-31220 GCA_034694165.1 Tomocerus mixtus | reverse complement strand
CAATTATAAATATCTGTATAATATTAATGTAACGAATACGTTATCATCGCTTTTTAGATTTATATTTGTTTACTGAACGCAAAATGATATTTTTGTTGTTTATTCTATCCTCGTAGCGTAAGAGTATATAGAGCATCCCCGAAATGTACGACACAGAGATTTCTCAAGGTTTATCAATTAAGCGTTAAGATTATTGTCACTTTTTATATACATACTGATACTATAGTGGCTTTATTAGCCTTAGCTGTTAACATGGAATGGTTTCTTTAAAATCTCACTCTTGAGTATTATAAGCACTCTATTTAGAGAAAGTTAATCAATTAAAGCTGACAAAAAAGTTACCATTACAGTAATCAACCCTAAATTCCATTAGATAAAGTGTATAGCTTGTGTACATGAGTATCCACACCACACCACAATAAGAAATGCATTATTAAGTAAGTAAGCTGTCCTGCATCTAGTATCTGCTTAGCAGTTAGAATTAATGGTTCCTATAAGTCTACAATGACAGATAGTGCTAAACATTAAGACTTCATTAGATCTGTCCAGTTTAGGCTAGTATTGACTTGGGTGGCTTGTGGTAATAGGCTTAAATATTATTTTCTAATATATTCATGAGTTATAACTTTATGGTTGTTTAGGTTGTAATAATTCCTTAAAATCGTATTAATGGCTTTTCAAACTCAAAGCATACTTGAGTGTTACTAACAAGCTTGCAAAGATAAACAAATCCATGAATATTAAGCATAAGTGGCGGGTTTCCTCCAGAGGTCACACAGTGAGCGAGGTCACTCGCACTAATTCATGTAATTTCTCCATATGTCATAATTATGCATAGAGGGTAAAAGCTAATGTTTGTGAGGAGTGAGGAGGAATATTTTGTTACACAATATCTGAATAGGAATGGCTTTGCCAAGCCAAGTCAATCTGACAATGAGAGGATCCAGACCAGACCATCACATCTCATGTGAGCTTAAAAACTCATAAATCCTTCACACTTCTTAAGTGAAATGCTCATAATCATATACACATTATACATAAATATACCAAATGTGTGCATAAGTACCAGATAAAACTTTGTGTTATGCTATGCAAATATTTTCATTGCATTTGGAGTGTATTTGTTTAGATTTACACTCCATTAGAACTCAACTAAATGCATGTGTTTGCTATGTAACTTAGTGCATTTAGAGTTTATTTTTGATGATAGATTTCAAAAGCTATTAATGAGCATATGATATGTAAAGTGGACTCTGTCAAATTAGATTAAAGGCAAATTATCGTTTGAAAAAATCCATTCGCACGTTATGTTACACTTTACAGATCACTTTTCTCAACACACTCTTCTACTAATCACTTTAAATGTAATACGTGACGTAATTCTAGATGATAAAATCACTGCGCTCTCGAGAATAAAAGGATACTATTTCTTTGTCTGTACATATTGTATGTCGTAGTCCCTCACTTAGTGTTTACATAGTTAGTTAGCACAACCTCATTAATAATATGAGAAGATATACTTGTTTCTAACTTTGTGCGACATGACACAAATTAGCAATTCAATATATTAGTATTTCAATTAATTTGATATACTTGATGACACACTTTGAGTAAATATCAGCATGTATGTAATATTGCAGAGCTCAATTACATAGGTAATAGGTACATGACACATGTACAGATGAAAGATATAGCTTAATACAGTGTCGTGTGGAAATGGAATTAGGCACTTAGGATACTCGGAGGAAAAGCAATTGAATGATGATCTGCTTCTTTTCTTGATGTGACTGTGGACAGACATAAAACAGCATAGCACATCATAATGTGGAGTAAATGTTTGAGGATAACTTTGAATATCTATGTAAATATAAAACCTTCAGAACAGTGCATCACAACAGGAAATACATAGTACAAATACAATAAATGCTTGCATGAGCCTTATTACAGAAGTGCCCCTTGTAATAATTAAGTTTCAAACTAATTAACCATTCATTTGCCAATTACCGGGGAATATTATTTTTCAAGCTATACAATTACATATTGTCAATTAAAGAGATCATAATTCAAGCCTAAACCAAGCTCCAGCAATCCGATATGTGTACACATTCCATCAAATAAGCTAAGCTGCAAAATAAATATCTAGACACACTTAATTAGATGTAATAAGGATTACAGCGAGTAGCATAGCCAATTGTATACCTCGAAATTACAATTTTGTAGAACTGTAAAATGTGTAGAAAATAATTAGATTGACTTAAAACAATCTTAGCGTCCTACCCTACATTTCATCTCTATAAAATCGTATTGATAAACCTCTGCATACAGTGATACACGCTAGGCAAATAAATAAATGCAGTACAAACGTACCTAAATATAATGTGAAAACATTTTTAGCATCTTTCATTTCAAGATTGTGTCAAAGAAAATATCATTCAAAGGACAAGGATGTGTGAGGAAATAATTACAATCCTACCTTCTTTTAGTACATTTACAAGCACATGAAGACTATATATGAATATGATTTATTGCATTTATGTAACTGTGTGCATTGTATAGCCATCCCACACTATAATCTACTTCCTTTAGTGTACAAAAATGGCCTATGTGCTCAAAACGACAAGATATTTTTATATTTGGATGAAATGAGATTTACTTTGCAGACTGCACTGGCGACAGTGTACAAATGAATATTCATCCAAGACAATAATTCATTTATTTAGTAGTGTTAGTGTCACTATTTAAAAACATCTTTCATACTATCCTATACAAAGACTGCATTATAATTATTGTTTCATTCACGCTTAATAATACTTAAACAAACTACCTATTGTAGATTGATTAACTCAATTTAAAATTGGCCAAATATAATTTTGCTACTTTAGATCTGCGGATCATCTCTCCTGGGCTGGACTTGACTGAACTAAAGTAGAAACAAATAGTGTGTATGTCATATTTAATATGGAGTCAAGTCAGACTGTAAACAACATAACAATGAATAATGAAGGTGCATAATAGGGACATATCCATCCTCCATTCTAGGCAAGACTATGTTCATCTATATGCATGTAGCTAGTCAATATGGTTGCAAATAAGAAATGAATGATTGTATTGTCTCGTCTCATGGGCTTTGTAGTTTGTTATCAACTATTTTACATAAGTAAGACAGAAGACATAGTACACGAGAGAGCACCTTGAGCTCTACATTTTTCAAGGGCTGCATAGCTAATAGGGTTTCCTCGCATTAACAAAATAACAACCAAGCAACTAATATAAACGAAACTATTACCGCATTACATTAAAAGTACTGATATACAATATTATATCTGTTTTATACAATGTACCTATAGTACATCTGTAGTCTGCTTAAGCTATCACTATTTCTATAGTACAGACAACAGACAGAATAAAATATTTTTTAATAAAGTGCGTATGCAGTTTGCATATAGTAGGTACTATAAGAAATATATGTATAAGTATATAGTAAGTTTTTCTGCATGATTTAGTATATCAGAACACATTATGCCTTTGTTTTGCCTATAGTTTGGATACATAGTAATAACCATCATATTATAGTTGTACTTCATTGTCTACATACTACATATCTAGTGTTAATAAGAGTGAAGTTGAATTGAAATGTAATCTGTAGTAGTTCGATAATAATTCCTCCTTCTCATCATTACAAAGTCAATATCACTCACTCTTCCGTACTCGAAGTCGAATCAAACACAACACGACTCGCGAGACTCGACTCGATTTCCATTAGCTATTTGATTGTATTGCTCACCAATTGCTGAGATTATGATACCTTAGCATTACATACTAAACAACATAGGTATACGAGATCTAGCAGACTTACTTTTGCTAGTTAACTAACTTTTCATTGCTACGTACTTATTTGCCTCCAATGCAAATAAGCTATGTAGGTATCTGCTTATTCTACCTATACCATAGTTAGTTACTTTACTAAAAACTAAAATGAATACTGTACAGGTAAGTAAATATTTAGCATAATTCTGCATTCATATTCATAATTTTATATTGACTAGTGATACAAGTTCCAAGTGCACACCATTAAGCAACTGCCTAATCACTAACCTTAATTTACCTCCATACACAAATAAATAACATATCTTATGGCGATTTTTGCCTTAGTACATGCTTACATTTTACAACAGGTAACAACTTTTATACATCTTATTAATCCAGATCCTGCTCCAGATCTAATTCCAGCAATGAGCAGACTTTACTACTAATGTTATATAATTTCTCTCAACTTGAAATCTCAACTTTGAGTTTTCGGAAAATATGGTGGGGTGCTCGGGATGCCGTCAGGTCTGGTGTCTATTTCAAAAATATTAGACTACCAACAAAAATTAAATGATTTAAAATTAAATAGTTTATAAAACATCTTCATGAAACAAAATCCTGTGGATAAAATACACCATCCCCTAGTCTAGAAACAATAACAATTAACTTGAATACAATACCTACCTACATCCGATCTTATCTTTGCTTATTGCACTACCAAAGACGACAACGCACATAGGGACAGGATGAAATATTTGCTAAATATTATGTGCACATACTAGTTTGTATGTATTCTGTCCTACAATGTTTATACGATGGGAGATGTGATGCAGACATAAGTATGATGTAATCAAAGTCACGGAAACACACCTTCTGGGTATAAAGACGGTTTGTGTTCACTTGTGTGTATGGATTCAAGCTGCAGCCACGGTCCCAGTCAGTTCATGAATTTATTTAGCATATAAGTAGATACAGATGTAGATATACATACGCATAAGCTTAAGGCTTTTACTCGATTAACGATTACGTAATTGAGCATTTATTCCCTGGTGTAGTATTAGTTGACTGATTTTACTCTTGGGAGTTTTCTATAAATAATAATTATTAATGGAGAGAATTTAGACTAGTTCTTCTATCTAATCTGCGCTGTACTGACACTGACTACTGACTGTACTGCTATTCATAATATATTAAATCACAGTCTACGCTCTATACTTATGTTTATTTAAATACTATATCGTTCAAATGCTAATGAAGATTGTTACTACCAATACTTTTTGTAGTGCAGAGCATACATTATGCATATGAGATGATATTAAGTAGGTAGGTAAGTTTCAGTCTTTCTGTGCTATATATTATTATAATATGGTTCAAATTTTTTGCATAGATGTAATATAAGTAGAATATAGTAATAGCAGTAGGTAGTCTACATAATAAGTAGTAAGCAATCATTTTTACTTTGCTGTTCTATGGAGTGAAGTCATGATGTCAGCTTGTAAATCCTAAATCGTAAAAAAACGAGCTTCATAACATAACGCA
The DNA here is from genome assembly GCA_034694165.1 of Tomocerus mixtus. NCBI lineage: Eukaryota > Metazoa > Arthropoda > Collembola > Entomobryomorpha > Tomoceridae > Tomocerus > Tomocerus mixtus. Next base: position 25,874 of record JAQFYC010001726.1, on the reverse strand, counting down.
GCATAGGAGATAAATACAGAAGGATGAGAATATGATGAAGAAGAGACGAAGTGGAAGGCAGGCCAAGCCAACGCCAGGCCAGGCCAGGCCAGTCCAGACCAAGCCAAACAGAGCAAACCAAAAGGAGTAAAAGAGTTTAGTTAGTGGAATTGAATTGGGAGTCTGATGTTAAGTTCTATTCTGTTGTCTTACAGTATTACATTAAGGGAGACTCTGCCTTTGTCTGTCCTATCCAACTATCTGAATGTGTGTACGTATATAGTTATATCAAATAAATGTGTACATTGTATGTACATACATACATACATACATACTATAAATGCATATCCCTCTGTGTGGTGTGGTGGAATAATGTATGTACTGTTGTAAGTTGTAAGTAGGTAGACTTTATAGTAGAAAAAGATCGACGAAAGACCTTATCTCATGAAATTTAAACACTAATCCACAAAAAGTTGTGATGGTCCATTGCCATTGCTTTGGCGCCTAGACGATGCCTTGCCTTGCCTTGCCCTGGCATCGCTTCGCTTGTCCTGGCCTACACACCAAACCAACACAAAACATCATCCTACCAAATCAACTCTGTCCTGTACTATACTTTACTTTACCTATCCATAATAATCTAAAAGAGTTACTTTAAACTATGCACACACACTGACTATTATAATATAAATATAATATATTATTATAAATGTTACATACATACTTATACATATGTTATTCGCTCTAGTCTCTGTTACTACGATTAGTAGTTAAGAGTGTAGTCGAATGTCTGTCTACTCTGCGTATATACAGATAGTGTATATAGAATGTAGAATACATTGTTAACAAATTATTATTTTAATACCTATGCATTTTCTCTGGATTTTTAAACTCTAATTAAAATCTAATAAACATGTTCTAAAGGTAAACCAAATTCTTAACGGATTATTGCAATTGAGGATTTTGCAGCTTTCTGTAGCATATTAGCTATGTAGCATAATATCATTCATGTACAAATAAAATTAATTTTTGTATAGGTACAAATTGTTTTTACCATTGCATTACTTACTTTAGTGCTAACATACACGTAGTATACAGATACAATGAGATTGGAATGTTGTTTTTGAAAGCTACAGAAGGTAGGTAGGGTTATTATAATGTTATGTTGGTGTGCATTTGATATTATTCATTAGATACATTAATGTTTGTCCATTTTGGTTATTTTAGTGAGCCTACTCTGATAAAGTATCTCTGTACTGTGTAGCTTTGTGGTACTTTTGTATAAGTACAGTTGGTATTGTACTTACTTATCTAATTAACTTTATTGTAGGAAGGTGTACTGTAGGAATCTTCTCTATTGTACATAAGTGTAACATAACGCATAATATGTATGTGTACATACATCACTTATTTATTTAGCTAGTATTTCGTTATTCTTCTGCATTGTTCAGATAATTGTATGCAATTCATTTGAAATACGATACTGGCATGGCATGGCATGCATGGTGTGTCATTATTTCTGTTCACAATACAATTGCAATGTCCATACAAGTCAAATTTGGCCTTTATAGCAGTTTGAAAATACTAATCTTATGGTCATGTAAGTCATGTAGTAGATGGAAATAATTTAGTACCTAGTTGGTGTGGTATGGTATGGTGTTGCGGAGTCGTATGCAGACCTATTACTTCGTTACAAATTACTAGGTAATTTAATGTGGCTATTTAACTCTCAATAGTGATCTGGATGTGTGCAGTATGAGTATGGACTGGAAAATTCCATTAACTCCAGCTTCTACCAAAAATTAGATTATGTATATCTGTATAAAGACTGTTATATATAATTATGGAATGGATAATCTCCTGGAATTGGGGTGTTTTCCTTTACACATCAAATTTCAACTGGCTGTCAGTTTCGCCGAATTTCATCCTACGGAAATTTCAGATGTGTAATTACAGTTTCGGATGTAGTAATCTGAGTTTGTAACTAGAATAAAAATATCTCATCCCTTAAGTATACTTATAATGAACACAGATACATAATAAGTACAACCTGCTTTAATTTACATATATTTTGTAGGGAGTGTATGCAAAATGTCTGTAGATTTTACATACATAACAGTAGGAATACCTTACGTCACTACTTTAAGTAACTCAACTCAAAGTTGAGCTAGTCGAGTGAATGAAATGAATGAATGAAATTGTGTACCTACACGTTTTAATCCAAATGCAGCGAAGAAGGCAAGTCAAGTCAAGTCAAATCAACTCTTTCTGTTTCATATGTAAAATAGTTATTTGCAAGTTGCAAGGTTATTGTATTCCGTTGCTGTTGCTGTTGCTGTGCATATAGTTACATATATGTAATGTACGAAGACAAGACAAGATGTGATTTAAAGTGAGTAAATTATCTGAACTTACGTATCTTGTATACTTATCACTTACGAATATGGAGAATTGTGATACTTCTATATTCATTCTTTACTTTACTAGCGTTCACTGTTCACCAAAGCAAGCATATAAAAGAATTGGCGTCTGCAACAATGAATTGGTCTGGCTTGTTCCTTTAGTAGGTTGTACGTTGTACTGGACTGTGATGATATTGAGCACTAAATGCTATTCTAAAAGGCTAGAGCTTGAATTAACGTATAATAACTGACTGGCTATAAAATTTCCATATTTTTTCCATGAAATGAGTAAATGAGCTAAACGCTTCTATAAATAGTACTTGGGATAGTCTCTCATCTCTTGATTCGAGATGCAAGCAACTTATATATGCATACATACTTATCCACGTAAGCAAACATGTTTTGCGAGTACAAACCTAACTTAGAAGACCACACTAGTACAAGTAAATTGTAATACTTATATAAAATTGTGTCGTACCTACTCTAATCTAATGTATCTGTAAGCTCAGACCATTCCATATAATTGTGCACAACAGAAGTTTAACCCTACATATGTAAATGTAATATAATTTTATATCCAAGGTATGTACCTATTTGGCTAAAACCATTGCATTACCAATAGAAATTTCCAGTCTAGTCGGTTTTCTATTAAAAAGAGAGACACAAGTACTATGTATACCTACTATATATAGGTATATGCATAAATATATAATATGTAGGTGGATTGGGTATAAATATATAGTAAAGGGATGTCTGCCTGCTGATTGTGATTACATTACATTAGTTAAGCTACTAGTAAAGTATTTAGAAAAGTAAAATGTTAAGCAAAGCACTTGAGAAGCGTCTCCATCCAGTCGATTCGGCTCGTCGTCTTGATGAGATAATTGAGTGATTTATTAGTATTAATATTAGCGTTGAGAGTTAATTGGGCGGCACATTCTATCCTATGTTCTACACATACATATATACATAGTAGTTAGTATGTACATAACAAAACACACGAAATGATAACACAGGACAGGATGAATGGAACCAGCATTTTTATTACTATCTCTTATTTTGATTTCAGTTGGCTTTGGCTTGGCTGGAGTGGACTGGACTGGACTGGAGTCTAGTTGATTGCTGGAGTCTTTACCAGAACCAGAGTTATATAAGATAAATGATGAATGATGGGTGCCCTATTATTCGTGCCTTCGTAACTATGTCTACTACTGATACTTGTATTATAGTGAATGCAATACTCGTCTCAGATATAATATCCCTACGCATTTTGCTATTTACAAAGATACTAATACGTCGAATTACTCCTTAATACTTAATAATATTTAGTCTAGTCTACACGACTCTTCTGATTACAGGACAAGTTTCTTCATAGCTTCGTCTAATCTTAAGCTATTATTTTACTATTCTCTAGCTTTTCTATACTATATGAACCATAGTTACGTAAGTTCAAGCTCTAGGCTCCAACAACTTCCAACCAATCCAATCCAATCCACTCCAGGGACGGAGTTGTGTAGTTGTAAGTCGTAGTATACTATAGTTTCAGTTTCATTCAAAACTGCTTGCCATTATTTGTCTTGTGAATTTTTACAAAGTTTATACTAACCAGTGCATGTAACATACTTAATAGTACAAGCCAAGCTAATAGGTAATATGTATGTATGTATGTACGTATGTATGGAAATAAAGAACGATTCCTGTTTTATAATTTATAGCTAGCTACAACTAGAACCTACCCACACATTTAATTTTATAAAAGCTAGGATCAGTATCTGCTGTATTATATTATGTAATCTAACTAACCTAACATTACATTTTTACTGTTCTATAGTATAAGTACGCTGAAATACAATATATAAACGTATGTAAGTACTATAAGTACCTATATGATGATGAGTTGCGGATAGGTGAGTGTAAGTTGTGTTTTATACTTTGTGAGTTAAAGGTTTGCTGTTCTTGTTGGTGTTGAGTATATTGTATGTGATGTGATGTAGAGAGTCGCTAGTTTGACTTGGCTTGGCCTGGTTGATAATAATGAATGAATGAAGAATATTATTGTAATGTAATGGTGATGTGATGGTGATTCTGGAAATCGTTCCCAATCTCATAATGGTAAATCTCAACTCTTGTTTCGGCTCCACTTTGGCTTCAGGGGACGTTTTAGTTTTAGTTTGCAGACGCGTCTATACAGTATATGTATTTTAGAATATAAGTACAATCTGTCTGTATATCTTTGGCCCGCCTGCTTTCTGGTGTTTAGTTTTGTGATTGTTATGTGAGATTTTGTTATAGTGTTATGCATAGTTTGTATTTTGTATGGGAATGTTGCACATGGATAGATTCATACATTGTACATATGCAAATCGGGTAAACAAAGCCCACATGTTAGTCATGTTCATGAGCTTTGAGCACGAATTGGGAAAATTGCGTCTCAAGCTCTTAAATCACTTGGCTCGACTTGGTTTTGGCTTTCCTTTGCCTAACTTGACTTCTTTGAATATCGTCGTGTCTTAGGGTATGGTGCCGTGGCTTGTCATGCCATGCCACGCTATGTTAATGTCTTTCAAGCTTGTCTTTACATTTGTACTGATATCTGTACATTACATGCAGTACAATAAGTAGGTACCTACTGCAGCATATTAGACATAGTCCATTTACTAATAGATGCATTAGCTTTTCTAGGATATACATAATACATATTGAGTAGGGGAGTTAAAGAGTTATTAGGTTTAGTTTACTAGTTTACCTTACGTTATAGTTAGTGGCAGAAATAGTACTATACTGTATACATAAATCCAATTCGAGGAATATAAAAGTTATAATATGTCCGTGAGTTAAATAAGTAGAGTGGATTGGGGTATAACATTATTGTTCTAATACCTCTGACTCTGACTTAAGTAAAAAGTAGTAGTAAAAAGTAAATCCGTTTTACTCTAGGCTAGTTTAATGAGATTGTTTAGTTTAGACGAGACGGGAAAGCGGAAATTCTTTACATAAAGTAGGAATGTGTATAGTATATACTTAAGTGTACAAATATGAATATAATATATACAAATACAAACATGGTACGCACAGATTCATATATGTATCTATAGAATATTTATGCATACATGCATCAGCCTACATACAGTTATTACTTACATACTAGTATATAGGTATCTAGGGAGTACGATTGATTTGACTATTCCTATTATATTATGTTGTGTTCTGGGATAGCTGCTATATAGATATACAGATAGTATACTAGTGTAGCTACATAATGCAAGCGAGTAAGTGAGTATGTGTGTGGTTTGGTTTTCATGTAAAGAAAACATTTCCGGATTGCACCTTTAAGCTGTCTACCTTCTTCAACCAAATGTATTCATGTATTTCTATGTATGTATTAACAGTCAGACTCAGAATGTTATTGTTGTTAGCCCTACCATAACCTAAGTTCCCCTTCTTAACGAAATACTGTACACAAATATTTTTCAAATACAACTAACTAAATAAAGTAGATATTCTATTTATTTGGTTAACCAACGTAGAAAAAATTATTTAAAAGCGAATTTTCTAGTTTTTCCATAGGCTAAACAAATTACTGATGACATTTCAAAAATTTTATATTTCTCTTACCACTTTACAACGTGAAATCCAAATCCAAACACTTATGTTAAGTTCATGTTTTCCTTTCACAGAAAACGATTTTAGTAACTTTACACTTGGACACTACTATTCTGTTATAAATTTCACAACACATTGTGTAGTATATTGTAACAAGACTGAATTTTAGTTTCCTTAACTAAATATTATATTATTGGTCAGTCCAGTCACTAGGATAAGACCACTTAGGTATGTATAACAATGTCACAAAACAAAAGTGACAGATGTTTCTGTACTCAGTATTAAATGTATTAAATATTTTCAGCCTCCAAAAATCACAAAGGCTAACTCATTTCTTTGCATGTACACAACGAAGAAAAGAAATGTCTCAATTCTTCTGTTTTACTCCAAATTGTGATTATTTTTCAATGTATATTGTATTTATGTTGAACTGTAATACAAATATGTAAACAGTACACTAACTTGGACAGTTAATCCAAGCACTGCATAATATCCTTAAGTATTTATATCCAACGTCTAAAAATGCTTGCTTGTATTTGAGATGTGCTCCAAGCTTGGATCAAAGACGGACTGGTCGGCAGGGCCACAAGAACTCTGTCTATATAGTCTACAAAATGAAATCAAATGAAAACTCAACTGAAGTGAACCAAAGCAAAGCAACATCACATCAGCAGCAGACATCACCATCACCATACCATACGAAGGAAACCAAAGGAAATAGCACCGAAGGCAAAGAGGCAAAGTAAAGCCATACATTGTTGAGATGAGCTCTCCTCTAGCTCTCTGGCCTGGTCCTATGTACAAGTACATTACATACATGCATACGTCCACATACAAATACACTACACTGTTAAATAATATTAACAACACTTACTTGCTCAGTCTCTCACTCCATACATTCTGTGTATACTAACAAATATAACCGAATATTCCTCTTACTTAATACAAAACTTACATTTAGGTATATTTATATACAGAATTCACCAAAAGAAGACACATACTTAATATTAGGCGTTAGTTGTAAGTAAGTAGGTACCTAGAATACAATATTATTAAGGTAGGGAGCTATAGTTAGTAGTTTTACCTGGCTGGGGATGGGGCCAGCTTTGCTTAGGTAATACTAAGCTACAAAGACCAACAATTCGGTTTATTGTACAAAACCTAGGGTATCCTTAGCTTTAGCTTCTTATGATATACATATTGTAGCTAGCATCGCATGGCTATCAAATTTAAGCTGAATTAACACTTATATAATTATACTTATATGTAATATGTACCTATAGAATTAAAGTTATTACAATCATTCGACTGATATCTAACCCTGAACACCTATATTACAACATTTATTTATCTTGCATTATGTTATGCTATACACTCGTTATTCGTTTTATTCAGTAACTGTCGGTTTTCGGTTCTCGAAGCTACACTTAGGTATATATTCTATATACCCACCTACCTATATACCTATATATAAGCATTATAATATATAGTATTTGTATAATACATTTAGCAATAAATCCATTTCATTTCTTTCTTCACATCATATCACACTGCAGTCTCCTTTCAGTACTCGTTCTACATAGTTCACATCAGTTAAGAGAGCTGAGTACAGATACAGCCCCAGTCTCACTAACTGACTCTGTTCACGTTCACTAGTCAGCGTCACCACACCACAAAATACCAGCACAATAGACAAACAGAAAAGCATAGCTAAAGGAAGGCTCCTAAGTAAGTCTCAAACATAAAATATATCCACCCAGGTAATGCATATAAGGAATAACACCAACTCTAAGTACTGTACCTAGTATTTATTTAGTAGCCCTTACCTTAGTCTGTCCCTGTGCTGCGCTGCGTCCCTATCCTTAACTTACCTTATTACTATTACCCTAGCCTAGGCAGACCAAGCCAGGCCAGTGAACAAAGTGTTGTGTTAATGTAAGTAATCCCATCTATGTACCTATGCGTATGTATCCTTAACATTAACATCAAAAAAGTTTGACCAATTTCTAACCTTATTTTATAACAACTTACCTTACTATCATCATAACACAATCTGTTTAGGTGTTTAGGTTCTAGCCAGAAATTCCTATTTCTTAAAACTAAAAATTGAATACTTGGAATATTAATACCTATTAATAACGAGATAAAATGTATAACAACCTTTACTTTGTCGTTCGTATCACACAAAATTCAAAGAGAAAATAAATACTAACCGCACATATTTATCTGTAGTATAAATGTATACAACGAATGTACAGTTACACATTTTCGATAGCAGAAATTTTCTTTCAAAAACTTCCCACAACCTATGCCACAGAAATATACTTACTTAAATACTATGTAGTACTATTAATGTATATCGGACGCAGACTGTTTTCTATCTCATTACCATTATTAGTGTCGTTTTAACTGAAAATTGAGCAATAGGATGCATGGGTGCCAGGGCAGGGCAAGGCAAGGCAAGGGAATGATTTTGGTTGATGTGGCCAACCTGACGCGGCATGTCGTGTCCTAGCGCATTGGTTCTTCTCAATATCGAGCCTCAATATTCAACAATACATGACATGACAGCTAATGAACGGACAGCGCGTATTGATGGACAAGAAAAGTCTCACTTGAAGTGAGTAGAATAATGAATTTAGGTTTGCAGGAATACTTATGTTTTATGATACGCAGTACAGTACAGTATTTCCAATCCCAACATTTATAAGTACTGTACGAGTAAATGTGCACACATAAATACACAACTCAGTATGACTACTACACAGAAAGTAAATTAATATGTAGATAATACCTTACAGTATGCCAGAGCACAAGGAAAATACATAGTATTGGCAGTCTACACTTTATTGTATAGTAGATATATGTATATGTAATAGTAAATAGCAATACCGAAGTTCACCAGCAGCACCAGGTAGCATAAACTATGCATAGTATACTATATTGTTTATGGTTGTAAATTGCAGCTTACTTGAGCTTATAGCTACCTTTTATATTCAGTAAGTAGTATAGCATACATAGTATACCAATATTACCTACTATTATTATGCACGAGAATTTAGTTTATGGTTAAGTCAGTCAAAGAGAAGAGGAAAGGGCAGGCCCTGCCAGCCAGGATGATTTGGATGTGATGGCAAGGGAAGCAAATAGTATAAATATTGTAAATAGTATTTACTATTGCATACACCGAGAGAATGAGGGAGGGAGAGTAAAAGTATCTGCTGTCCACGTCCACGTCCTGAGACCTGGACAGTTAAGTAGTAAGTAAATAAGTCCAATACATAGTGGAAGTGGAGTAATCACAGTAGAGAAGAGTGTAGAGTCGACGTCTGTCTGTCTTGCTTTTGCTTTGTCGTCTTCAATAAATAAGTATCTCTAATTACTCGTGTAATGTAAGTTAACTTGTTTTCCTATCTATTGTGGCATTTTCTGTTGTACATACAAATACACTGGCTGTATTTTGTAGCTGTCGTCGTCTGTGTTAAGAACCATTGTGTACATTATATGCTTAAAACAATTCTGTGCGTAAATAAAGTAATATTCATATAACGCATTCAGATATCATTATACAGATAGTGAAGGAAGGTAGGTAAATCGTATACACAGAATAGTAGCTAAGTACAGATAAGTACATTGTATTTGTATAGGTAAGTGTGTGTAGTATGTATATATGTACATACCTAGTTATACTAGGAGTAGTGTAGAAAGAAAATGTTTGAAAAAGGTCTAGTTATTGTCAGTCCTGATTGAACAGATTAGTCGTTTATCATCATCATTATCTTTGAAAGAGAGTCTCGAGTCTCGCAATGAGCGTGGACTGGACTGGACTGGAGCCACACAGACAGACAAGTCAAAAGAAGTGACAACAACAAGGACTTTGTTCTGTATTCTTATCCTTTCGTCTCGTGTCTTCGCTTGTGTTCTACTACACACAATCATACAATGTTCCTTAGCTCTTGCTTTGAATCCTCCTTCCTATATATATTTGTACTGACAACAACTACTTGTATTTGTACTTACTTACTCTTACTCCACACCGCACTCGACTCACTCCACTTTTGTATGTACTTAGCATCTCTTAATGCATTATTTATTATGTACATCCACTAGTAACAATAAGTCGATGATGTATTTATATGTAACTACATCAACTTACTACAGTTTCTACATACTTACCTACATCACATAAATATTATATACTTACAGACAGTCTACGTCTATTCATACTTCAGACGCACTTACTATAAGTATATTTAATATGCACACTATACAGATGCGTTTAAAGAACTTTGTACCACTATGCACTCTCACAACAAGTGCCATTTACCACGGCTACTATTATTTATGTCATGCCATAAATAATACTCAAGTAAAAATACAAAAGAAGCATGGTTTAATGGCGTTCTTTCTGCTATGCAAATTGTGAAGAAAGGATAATAAGATGTACTGCTAGGGCTGATCTATAAGACATTCAGATAGATGTAAAAATATGTTACAGTATTTTCCGAAAATATAATTGTTAATGAACTTACTTTGAAGAACCAGTCAACCTACATATATTACAGTGACATTAAAAATTAGTGTTTTTAAATTATTTGAAAGGTAATTGTAATAATACGTTAATTAAATTGCTGCCAACTACACTTGATATTTATCACGATCATTTAACTTTCAAACATTTCATATAAAGGATGAATATGTATATGAATACAATGCCTTAAGGATACACTGACTTTGTTGGTTATACATGGGATTACATGGATTCAGAGCCCAGCGGACCTGTGCTGCTTTAGATGTGCCCCCATAGACCTTAGAGCCCTATAGCTTATAGTTGTACGACAACACGTATATTAAGGTGGCCGGTTGTCGTGCCATCTTCTTTGAGATTTTCATGTCATAGTATCATTACTAAAAGTCACAAAAGTCAGATGATTGAAATCCAAGAAAACAAATTCAGACATGGGACGGACGGAGTTATTTGTAGAGAGGATTATGCTACAAAGATATGTACTGTAAGATATGTACTGTAAGATATGTACTTATTGCCTCTTCTGCATCGAAATTATTGATACGATTACAGCAAAGATAACTAATCTTTAGTCCTACCTAACTAAGAATAAAATGTATTACAAAGTTACAGACTTGAAAGAACCATCACAAAAAAGAGTCTTCATTTGGGATTTGTTAGGTAACTAATAATATTCGTCATAAATAAGTATGAGCAACTAACAGCCATAATAAGTTACGATTATTACTATATAGTGTAGAAGATGTATGAAAAGAGTTGAGCTCTGGAATGGAATTTGGAATGAGAATCAATGGATGAAATAACAGACGAGGGGCACTAAATTATAAATTGTACGTACTTGTTCTTGCTACCATTTACGAGCATTCTGATTTCCAGTGAATCTGGGTTTAACTGACAAAATGACATGAAATGAAGCGAGTCCCCTCTGAACATACCAAAGTAACCACGCTACGCAGCGAGACATGTAAAAGAAGCGTTTCACTTTTGCCGACGTACTAATACAACAATGATAATTTATTGCTCTATATCATAATATCATATCACATCACATCATAACATAACCTAACTAACTAGCTAACTGAGTGAGTGAGTGAGCTAACTTAACCTACCACAAATATTTGTATATTTTATGACCGCTGCACTGACGTTGAGAAGGAAAGTAGATATTTCAATGTATTTCTCTCAACAATAATTTGTAGTAATAAAATCCAGGATAAGAAAGACAAACAGAAGGCAAGGCAAAGGCAAAGGAAGACAAAGCAATAAGCAAGGGCAGGAAACCAGGCAGACCAAACCAAACTATAGACTCAACGAAGAAATCAGGATTTTATTTTCCACACTTTATACTCTACAGGTCAGGCAAAGTAATTGGAAACATAAATAATACCTGCCTACTGCTACTTCTCTTGTTTATATTTTCTATACTAAACTATTACTACATAACATACATAACATAACATAAGTTCTAAGATATAGTAGTAAGAATCCAACAAAACTCAACTCAACTGAATATTACTATCACGCTCACCAAACTAAGCTATTGAAAGAAAGCCGATTGAGTCAGTCAGTAGGGCAATCCAAGCCCAACCAGATCAAAGCATGATAATATCTGTGTAGTGCGTACACATTCCCTATGTTTAGTATATAACATCCTAGACAAGACAAGACAGGCGGATTTCTGTTAGTAAATAGATAATATGGGTTTTAGTTAACTTATACCCAATCCGAAGCCAAAGCCAAAGGGAAGTAAAATAAGTATGTAGCGGAAGTAGGCGAGTAATAAAATTCAATAAAATCCTTTCGGCTCCTCTTATGTTCCTTCGTGCCGAAAACTTTTGTTTATTGTTCTATTAGCTAGGTTTAGGTTAGAGTTAGAGAGCTCTCTTCTCTTTCCTCCTCGTTTAGCTTAGCTTAGCGTGCTTTTCTTGCTTTGCTTCACTTCGTTTTCCGAGTATTACTATTCAATACACAACAGAAGCAGAAATATATCTGTATTTACGTAGAAAAAGTATATTATAGTATTATGTACTATGCGCTATTTGAATACTTAGTTAGTTAGTACTGTTAAGCTGCAGTCTTTCAGTGGAAATCCTTCTTTCAATTCTGAGACTAATGCAATCCAACATCCAACACAACACAATAATAGCAGTAGCTTAGCTAAGCAAAGGAACAGCAGTTCAGTGTTATCAAAGTATGTGTACATTCTGTTTGTTCGGTTAGTCAGACAAGAACAAGACGGAAAGAACCAAGATGTTTGCATTGTTTAGATTTTGCTTTGCCTCACTCGCTCTCTGTTCTTTTCTGTCGGCTGTCCGTTTCTTAATAAAATTAAGTTAAGCTGTCACTTCACACTTCTCTTCTAAATTATTTACGTGTTCTGTCTCTCTATGTTATTTATAGTTAATACTTTACTTTATTTACGCCTTAGTTACTTAGCTTACATTAGCAGAACTGCGTATTAAATAATAAAACGTGGCTCATCCTTCCTAATATTGACAATGCACAATGATTCTGCATTCAATTCATTATCATATCTCTTGCTACTGGTATTACTTCAGTTGTGTGAAAATTTTATCTTGAGCTTGCATGCGTGTCTTCCCTAATACATTAACAACTAATATGTACATAGTACATGTACAGTTTAGCTTAAAATGATATAAATACTTGTACGTCTGGTAAGTAGTGTAGCTTACTAATTTTCATACAATGTGTCAGATAGAAATGAATTACAAATGTATCTAAATTATATCTACACACTACAGTATTAGGATGTACATTTAATTCAGTGAATGAAGATTCAATATGAATATAATTGGTATTAATGTTGTATGTGTGTGCATAGTCACGGAGTATGTACCAATGCAATGTGCATATGAATGAAAAGAAATGAAAAGAAGCCGAAAGGAAAAGGGAATCTCTTTAGATGTCTTCATTTCACTCTCTAATAAAATAGAAAACAGCTTCAGTGAACTTTACTATGTGAGTTAAGTGAGTTGCTGTTAGCCCATTCAAATTCTTAGATAAGTAATTCAAAAGGAGTGAGAATTTAATATGTATGTACATATTTAGCTGTACTGTGATTGAAGAAAACCAATTCAATTCAGTCATCATACGAGGTACTAGACTAGGACATTTTTATCTGCTTTCTATACATTACTTTCATATACTAAATAGTAGTTCAACAGTGTTATTGTAACTAATATGGCAACTGGGTAAGTGACCTGAATCAATCAACCCAATTTGCGTGATACGACAAAGTAATGTTATTTTTAGTATGACGAAATATTAGCTTACACATTACAACTTACAACACACATTATACATAATATTCATTAGTACCATATTATCTTTATGACTAATAATACTTAAATCCGAATCACACTGTGCTAGAAATAACCCTGCACGCACAGACATCCATATATGCACACTTGCTTGTATGTGTGTATGTGCAAGGTAATATTAAAATTCATATGAAAAGTTACCCTTCCACTTCTACTTATTTATACATTATCCAAGTATTGCGGCCACCTTGTATGTAAGGTCTTTTCTTAGAATTTCCGACTACATAGCTAATACCATTATGTTTATTACATATAAATAATGTGTAATTCAAAAGTATATACCTAAGTATAATTTTATAAGTGAGCAGAATCGGTTAAGCCAATTTGAAACATTTCCCGAAATGAGCAATATTGTGAAAAAGTCTAGTATGGATTAGTAACCATTACCAAATAAAAAAGTGAATTAAACATAATTGCCATTACCTTGTTTCTATTGTTGATATAAGATCTTGCCAGTAACAGAATGACCGATAAATTATCGATATTATCGAAATCTGTATTATATAAATTCAATTGCATATATCCACAATAATGACACTGTATTCAACCCTACTTCACCTTAAAGATGTAAATAACAAATCTGCAAACAATATCGTAGCTTTGTCGTTTGCGATTCACAAGCACTAAAATCAATAACGGAATTTCAAGTGATTATAATAAAGTAGAGCTGAACACTATTTTTGGCAACTTGGCTTATAAAATACAATACAAAAGGCTGCTCATAGCCATTAGTTGCTAACACACAAAACAACAGTTTACAGAAACTTATGTTGCAACCAGCACTTTTTCCATTAAAATGGTACTAGATTTCCATTTTACTGAAGATAAATGCATATCTTTGAGGAATTATTTGCTTTATGCCAATATCTCATGCATTACGTACACATGCTTTACTTTACAAACTTTACACAGTTAACTGTAACTTGCCGAATATTATGCAACACATGTTTCGCAATATTTTGCTTCAGAAACTACACATTTGTTTCACTAATAATTGTCAACTGTACATTTTAAGTCAAACAGAGAATAAATGCTTAAAATGAGTCACCAATAACTGAATACATAGATCAATAGTAATAAAATTATATAGCTACATTAGTATAAAGTAGAGTACTGTTTTACTTTACTGGCAGCTATTAACTGTGTTTAGTAGGCGAAAATCAAGAGAATACTGAATGACTAACACTAGAAAATTAAGACAACAACATTGAGAAGAGTTTATGCGTGTTCTCCTACAATAAAGGAATCTCCCCTGTGCTTTAAGCGGACGAAATCGTAGATTAGTACAACTTTACTACAAAGAGGATAATGTTGTAATCACTGTTGCTAAAAGTGTAAATGTTCTCTAGGACAAAGTGCATAGTGCATATGTACATAGGACAAGAGGTATTTAGTGTAAACAGAATGCATGAATGTTGACAACACACAATATGTATCTATGTACGTATTTGTATGCATGTACCTATAAACATTATTCCTACTGCCTAAACTATCGTATTTTGTAATTTGAACTGCACTAAAATCCTGCACCCTATTTAACAAGTAATAATTGAAATTGTGCAACGTAAAATAACTTTCTATATGTAAGTAACATAGAACCTATGGTAAAGTCATATATGTATAGATATTTTGGAGATATGGTGTTCATTTCCATGTGAGAAAATGGTCTCGTGTCATGTCACCTGAAGACAAACCGAAGACAATGAATGACAAGACAACCAAGGCGTCTATCTTATGGTCTGCGATGCACTGAAGACCTTTCTTGTATTGTGTATAGGTTGAAGGCACAAAGTACCACAAGGCATTATGTTCCATCCCATTTGTGTCGGCTTGGGTTTCAGCTTTGGCGAGAAATTATCAGGTTTATCGTGCACAAAACATATTCGCTGGGAATCGAGCCTTAATTTTCCTTGCACCCTTTGAAATTAAAAACATGCCGAAGAGGCACTGTGTGACTATAACATATATATTATGTATTATTAGTTACATTTGCATTTAATTTGTAATGTTAGTAGTTTTCTGCGCCACTACTGCTCTATAAACACTTTATGCATGTATATAGTGTGTAAGTGTGTATATGTTTTTATACGGTTATTACACATGTCCTATAATTATGTGCTCCTAGCCTTGCCTTAGTTTAACCAGACTTAACTTGGCTTGGCTTGTCGTTCAGCATTAATGTAGACAGACAATAAGAATAAGAGACAAGACAGCCATGCAAGCATTTCAATCCCACTTACATTGTAGCCAAGTAAGCAAGTATATATTGAATTGACTATTTACTTAATATTTTATTATACTATTTAACTATAGCTAATGGCTGTTCCTAATACTAAATATATTATAAGCTTT
Organism: Tomocerus mixtus; assembly: GCA_034694165.1. NCBI lineage: Eukaryota > Metazoa > Arthropoda > Collembola > Entomobryomorpha > Tomoceridae > Tomocerus > Tomocerus mixtus. The sequence goes on along the minus strand of JAQFYC010001726.1, from coordinate 9,669 downwards.
TTACACTCCTGAAAACAGAATTAAGCCTTTTAAAAAAGAATTGAAAGAATGAGTTTTCTCCTCCTAATACTAAGTAGCTCGTAATGAGTTGACTTAAATCACTCACTCAATCCATTGACTCCAATTCACATACTTAACTGTCTGTTGACTTTCCAAGTTTTGGTCCTTATTTTTATATTCCTTTCCTAAGTCAAGTAGTTTATTTTATTTAGCTTGAATGACCTATTCTCCAAAGCTAGTTTTAATGGATTGTTATATCATTATTATTTATGCACAAAGAAAAAACAACATCCACATATTTTGATATAGTTTTTGCATCGCAAAGACAGTAAATTATTCTTTGTACAATAGTATTTAGTTAACTATTATATTTAGGAAAGAGAAAATTTTAGTTTTTAAGAGAAATCATTTATTCCCTTTTATGTTGTTAACGTATGTTTACTTTGCATGTATGCATATTTATCGCTTTTAAATGTACTGGAGTGAACATTTTTAACCTTAGACACACTAATGAATTAGCCTTAACTCATAAGTTAAGCAACTATGTAGGTATGCCAGTATTTACTAATATAAGTGACGCATCATAACTTAGATAACACATTTGGTAATGTGCTTATGATAAGTCATAAGCCAACGTAGACCAACGTGGTAGGTATTACGTACTTAAGTTAAAGCTAAGCTAAATATTATGAATAATATGATAATTATCCGCTTAAAATAAACTATTAGGGTTTGTATAGTCATAATGTCGTCGTCATAAGACAGTCCAAACTCAAAAGGTCATGATAAGTGATTATCTGACCCTTCGTTATATCTAAATTATATTTTAAGACTAAATATTGATAAGTCATCGATATTTAATGTTGCATTGTCTATTACCATTTACATATTTCAATGTATAGCTCAATGTATACTGTGTTTTCCTCGCCGTAATATGTATTAATGTACCAGGATATCTACAATATGTACCAAAGAGCGTAAAATAGGTTCTATCTAAGTGCATCAATACTAAGTGCAAGTGCATAAATGTACCAAGTCAAGGGTCTTTTTTGTTTTACTTTGCAGTATTTGTACTTAAGGATGCAAGTACATTGATTGCTACTTAAGTATGGTAATAAAAATATAGTCATTAACACACAGGAACTAATGAAGAAGATAAGTTTTCTACCATATGCACACTTTCAGCGATAATTCAACAAGTAGGGATAATAAATGCAGAAGTGTGTGTATTAGCTCTATGACATTATAATTTCATCAAATGCTAATAAATGGTGATTGGGATACAATATTAATTATTTTCATTTACGTAAAGCTTATAGCATAATTAGGCCAGTTAGTGGAATGATTAGTGGATTCAAAATGCTTCTTCAAATTATTTTTGCTCTATTCAGTCGATACTTTAGGCAAAAATTAATTTATATGACACACATGGTATGTAACTACTGTGCGGTCTTATTAAATCATCGAGGCTAGGAGACCCAGATTTAGGATATTTATCGAATCTAATTAAAATTTGGAGCAACAAACTGTAACAAGATGAAAGTTGAACATCAAACTAGTTTTTTATGTAATTTAAGCGGGATTCTATTACATTTCCCCTTTTGTTACCTGTAGTTTCCTTATTATGATATACATAACTACGATTCCCTTTGGAGTCAGTTTTAAGTTGAGGATATAATTTTTGTAGGTGCATGAAGTTACGTGTGCACACTCATGTGCTAATAAAAGGGGATTACTTTCTGGGTTTTACAATGCTTAACGCGAGTGTTAAACTTTTCCACTGTCTTGAACTTGAGGGTCTGCTCAGAGAGTATTCTGGGTCTGTATTTTAATCAAGGGTACTTAGAGATAGCCAAAAGGCTTAAAAATCACTACTGCACATACGTAATAAGTAAAAGGCTGTTAGCTCAACTCATAATCATTTACTTCGGTCGGACAAGCTAGAAGTCTAACGTATGTTAAGTAACTATAAGTACTACCCAGCTCAATCCAGTCAAGTCAGGTAAAGAAAGGATTGAAGTCTCGCATTAAGCTTTGTTTTATACATATTACATAATGGAGTAAAGAATCGGAGAAACTATAATGTATAAAGGAGACATGGAGTTAATGTTGGTAATAAGTAATAGGTAGTCGTAGTAAGTGCGCCGTGCCATGGCAGGTGAGTCCAAGTTGTGTCTTGACGAAGGCAACAACCGAATCTCGTACCGACCGTAGTTCTTATCTATCCATTTGTAAACTTTCTTGTCTTGTGCTGTCTGCTTTTTTAGATCTTTGGATGCCTCTGACTCTGACTGCCCTGTTACAGGACTCATGTATAATTATTTGTGAACGTATCTACTAGTACATTAATTTTGTGTTGCGAGTTAATGCATTTTCAATGGATTTTATTTTTTATTAACTACACTGAAACCCCTAACACCGTGGACTATCTATCTTCAAGTGGACAAAGTCTCATTGTTAACGATTATTGAGGTCATTGTCAAAAATGTAGCCCAAGATTTAGTACTATAAAGTTCCCCTCTTTACCAAAATGGCCAAATGTAATGAAAAATATTCTGGATTTTCTTGCTTTGATGCAAATTCAATTTACAGATCAGTTAGTTTAGTTAGTTAGTAATTAATTTATAATAATTAATTATATTTATAATAAAAAGTTTGATATTTAAATACTTATAGAAATTGGAAATGTAAATGCTTTACCTCAATTAGCCACTTGCACTTTTTGACTAAAATACTTTGGTATCAGTTTAGTGAATCAAAATGCTCTAAATGTAGATATTGCGCTATTGCACATGAGATTTTGGATCTAGCAGCTTAAAAATAGAAAACGCACTACGGGCTAGTACATATATATTTGTAGTGGTACACTGTAGCTTAGCAAGACTTTAATTTACCTTTAGGAAGAGAGAAAGGGATAAATAGCAAGTAAGTAGTAAGTGGTATAGTCTGCTCTGTTTTTACTGGAGACTTCGGCGGATTGATGTTTTTTGGTGGATTCTACTATTCTACTTACTACACACTCAGAGAGTACTTGTGCCTTAATGCTTTCTATAATAAAATAAATAGTATCTCCAGCTAGATATGATTACCATATACCAACACCACACATAATACTACTTAACTAGTAATATAGTGAGACGAATATCCATAAACTCATCGTCATGTCAGAGAGATGCCTTCAGTACACAAGTTGAGTAGAGAGCACCCCTATTATTACTATTATTATAATTTCGGTTAATGTTACGAGCCTTGTCTCATGTATCTTTTTTATAAAAGTCTTTAGATCTCTACCTTAAGATTCAAAATAAATAGGATAGGACACATAATATTGTAAGCATTGTCTTATTTCACTTATAACAACTTATATGCATGTGTGTGTATTGTATCTATAATATTCTGTGGAAAAATACAATACAATAAAAAGTCATGAAGATTGAAGAGAAGTAAGTGAGTCCAGTCCATGCACTCGACAAGAGACTACTTTTGGACTCGAGCGAGACTCATTTACTCATTTCAAGTCATAGACCGGGCACAGGCATAAGGCGGCCGCTTGTCTCGTCGCCTACGACTTCACAACAGTTCAAACTTCAAACCACTATTATTATTACAGCTTTAAGAGACTTAACTTTGCTAGGATGATGAGCCTGGGCTGGCTTGGGCTTGATGTGATGTTGCACGTTATTACCTTATGTTCTTTTCTCACGTCATTTCATGTAAAAAAATACTACGCATCGTGCTTAATAACTCTGCACTACCGGTATTTTCCTTATAAAGGTTACAATTTTGATTTGGCTTACTATAGCATTATTGTGTCTATTAAGTGTAAATACAGATAGGTATATATTAGTAAGAGTGAGTGCAGCTACGCTATATGCTACTAGTAGTACTGCACTGTACAGAGCAGTCTGTATTGCTTGTTTTCCATGCATACAAGGTGAGCAATTTTTGATGCCATGTTATTTATAGAATATCCACTGTCTTGTAACGACAAGCATTAATTTATCTGTATAGCATACAAAACCTGGTATTTGTAATAATGTATCTGTGTAGAGAGATATTCTATTTATTTACTCAAAAGAATTTAAAAACAACTACAAGCCTTTTTTCTCAACATTTAATAAATATTTATTGAATGTTTGGCAATCTTGCTTAGGTCTCTAACACTCATCCCGCTTAGTTGACTGCTCCTTCATTTCTAATTAGCAAATAATATCTGTCTCCACCTGCATTTGACTTGGACATAATTTATATAGTAAAAGAATAGTAAAAACTGGTATAAAATATAATATATAACTGAAGATAAGTTTGCAATTGCTTGTGTTGTATGTATTTGTACACAGAAATACCCAGTGGCACAGCATGTTAAGCTTGCTTTACTACATATTATGTGGCGGCATAATCTTCTATTACACTTTGTAGGTACGTTATCGTTATTCTTCTACGTACACATAAAAATGTACAACATACTTCAAGAAACGGCGACAGCATCGTCTACAATCACGACTTTTTATATTTTTTACGGTTGCTCTTTGCTGTGTGCCTTGTTTCCTTCTCTTGCTTATGTGGTAAACTGATACACACTTACTATTATGTGTGCATTCTAGGTATACGGATTGCCAGATTTGTGGTGTGTGACAAATATACTTATGTACAGGACAACACATTTGAACACTAAAGTACATATGTGTGTCGCAGTCCAATTGAACGATAAGTTCAATCGGTTGATTTCCGCTATCTTATGCTTTTTCAAAAAAGCTTGGAACTAACTAGAATTATGCAAGTGAAATATTTTTTGTATCAGCAGCCACTAATAGGGTCATATTATTTAAAAAAGGATTATCGAGGGTCACTGAGAACCAGGAAAACTGGCAATTATAGTAAAATATCGGTTGAATAATGCCAATAGCGTAATAATTAATTTTAGAATCTATAGTATATAATTTTTCCGCATTAAATAAATTGGGACAACAAAAATAGCAAATTAAAATAGCTAGGACCGCGACCGGTTGGACTACGACATTATATGTAACATTATTATTACTATTACAGTACAGTACATCCCTTTATTACTAAGTAGTATGTATCTTCCTTAACTATGTATTTACTTTTCACATTAGCAATTACCTTTTAAGTGAAGATCACGTAGTCACACTCAGAATCATACTACATATACTCATGTAGCGTAAGAATATCATTTAATCGTGCCATATCATATCAGTTTAAATGTAAATGTGGAAGCAACCACATCACATAACCATCTGAGATATCACACACGATATATTATTCATAGCATCATAAATATTTATCTATTTCCTTTTTTCTATTTCGATGACCATTTCAGTAGATTTTCATGTCATGACATGACACACCAAAACTAGACAAACCACCACTAGTAATATTATACACCCACGACTCCCAGTCCTAAGAAGAATATTGCATATTGAATCTCTTCTAAATAAATCTCATTATAAGGAAAACAAAGCTGAAAACATAAGTAGTAAGTAAAAATCTTCTTCTAGTAAGTATTTTCCTAAATGAATGCTTAAACTAATTGTATTCTCCACTTAAGCCAACTTAATATCTGTTTCTGTACAATATTGAGTAACTAATATTATTGTTTCTTGGCTAGATATTAAACGTTTCCTAAGATTGAGTAATCAATAAGTGCTAGAAAATTATGAAATAGTACAACAAAAATTAAAACTATTTGTAGGATTACTTATTGTACAAGTTCATTAGTGTATGGTAATGGTAATCCTAGGTAAGTCATCTGTAAATGTATTTATTGAATACCTACTTAGTTGTCTTCTGATTGCTGGAGGGAAGACTATAATTCAATCAACCAATTCAGCCAACATAATGCAGTCCTGGTAAATTGTAATGTGTTAAAGTAGCAATGAACTGTGGACATAACTTTTAGCAAGCATACAGATTAAGTATTTATTATAAATATCATATTTCCTATATTGGATTATATCCACAGCATATAAGCATTTGTTGTATATGTATCTCAGTATACTCACATTGGCTGACTTGCTAGGTTAACTCCATTTGACTTGAATGCCTTGAATTTGATTTGTTACGTTGTAACATGCTAGGTAAATGAGATGAGATGACATGACATGACAAAACGGAGCCAACTCAAGGTACTTTGAAACTCTGGCTGTATCACTGGATCTATAACTAAGTAATGCAATTACTACGTTCGTACATTACATTAAATAGTAAATTATTGTAAAGACGCAATATGTAAGTATATAATATGCAATACAAGAAACTAAACCGCCTCAGCCTCAACTAAACTAAATTGACGATGAGTTGTTATTTGGTGGTAGTACAGATATGTAACTTAAGTATATAAAAGAATGAAAAGAGGAAGGAAGTAGTAAATAATTGAGAAACAGACTAGACCAGACAAGTTAAGTAAGAAAGAACAAAACGAAACGAGCAGCGGAGCCGAAGGAAACTCCAATATTTAGCATATGAACATAACATAAACCAAAATCAAACAAAGCTTACGCTGTCCTATGTTATTGGTTTGGTTGGATTGTGTAAATGTAATGTAATGATGTAGGATGTAGACAGTAAAATTACTAACGAAACTACCGTCTAACAACTAACTAAACAAGTCGAAAATGAATAAAAGAAAATATTGGCTTCTAGTTCCAGTGTGGGCATTTTCTTTGGCTTGGCTTTGGCTAATGGATTCTTCGGCTTATAAGTAATAGCAACAGCAACATACACAACCGCTTAACAATTAACAACACTATCTATTTGTATGACTTATATAATAACCTAATATATGTTAAGCATACCGTAAATCCTTTATTATGGAAGTCATTATGACGTTTTCATGCTAATACTAATATTACTGGTAATGGGACGGAACATCTCGTGGGACAGAAAAGTCCGTTGACAGAAGAGACCGGGGTACGGAAAGACCCCGTGTTACAACGCTATTTGCACATCAGAGAGTAGGCTAGCCACATAGACACATGGACAATATATATATATTTAATGTCATGTCATATTTCCGTCATCATCAAGTTCGACAACCCGTTTATTTCATTTTTATTCGATAATATTTAGTAAGAGTAGTTTTGGAAATAATTTGTTCATGTTGGTCAGTTTTCGATTCTGATTTTTTAGCTTCATTATCAATCTCAAACACGCAATAAAGTATTTAATTTTCTTTAAAATATGTCTGTAATATGAAGGAAATAACTTATTGTAGAAGCATCACCTTGCACCACTTGAAAATTGCCAAAAAATCATTGCAGTATTTTAAAGACACGGAGCTATAATAAGGAAACTACGGTATACCTAAGCACTTGAACATTCTGTGCGATAAAGTAACAGACAGAGGAGGGAAGATGTAGATTATCTATTGTCCTTTAATATAATACTAGGTAACAACAAGAAAATTAAACTAAATAATAGAAAAGGAAGGAGTTTACAAAAATAGAAGTGAACAATTGACTTATAATACTTATCACACCACTAAACTTGACTTGACTTGACTGTTGTTGACTTTTGGCTACGAGATGTGCTGCGCTAACATTGAATATAACGTGCACATTGTAGTACATAAATCAGAGCAAGTAGACAGCACAATACAATTCGTCTAATTCATGTAGGAACAGCGATGCATGTCCAAAAGTCAATTCAAGGTAAGAGAGCAGAACAAGACGGACAGATTTGATGAGAGGAGTACAATAGGAAATACAAATAGGCGACTAATAACAAAACATAATGAGATGGCTTAGCATACGGGAAGTCAGAGGAAGTGAACATTAAATGAAAAATTGATTTGAACTCTCGACTCTAGAGAAAAGAGCGCATTGGACTGATGTGATGTGATTTGTTTAACTTTGGTAGTTAAAGTAAACTAAATTAAACTAAAATGAAGACACGTCAACTACAGATATATAATGTATTTAGTCTTACATAGTCTAAGCATTAATATTAGCTTATATAGGTTGTGCCTATAGTATAGTGTGTATTGTATATAAGTATGTCTGTACGGATATATCTTTTGTAATTTGTGTTTTATTACTATTAGTAAGCATTCTATTCTTTGTATGTTATATATAAATGTTTTGTATTTTGTATACACATAGTCTGGTCTGGCCTGGCTTGGTATGGTTTTGTTCGGCTTGGCATCGCATGGCATGGCACGACGTAGCCCTGGCCTGGCGTCCGTCTAGCCTTTCTGGCTGGACTGCCAGGCAGGCCAAGCCAAGCCAGGCCACACCAAACCACTAGACAAGGACTTACTCTCGTAATCTCATCTAATGTAAAGAAAATCATATCGTTCTGCCCTGGGCTGGCTTGGTTTGGTTTGGCTTGGCTCGATTTGGTTTGGCTTGTCTTTGACTCTTTCTCCTCTGTCTACATCATTCTATCATCATCACAACAGCCAATTCAGACTAAAACCTCTATTGTTATTGAGAAAATTAGAAAACTTAATAAAAACCTTACAAATCATCTAAAATTTCAGGATTTCCCATTTTTTCTCACATGAGCATTAAATAATGCTAAGGTAAGTATGTAGTATATTAGAATTACTATACGAATAAGGTTCCGGTTACGTGAAGTTGCATGCAAGATGCAAGTGTAGTGTAGTTTGGTGTAGTGTGATGAGGATGAGACTAGTTGAAGTGATCGGGTCGTCGTGAGTCGATCTTAGTAGTAAAATTGAGACTGGCCTGGCGATGAGAAAGATGAGACTTGCGTACGTTTAGGAAAGACAGACGAGAACAAGACTACAGGCAGGATTCAATTCGAACTTCGAAGGAAAAAAGAGGAACCAAAAGGAAAGGAAACTACAGAAGAGTTAGTTGTATGTATGTATTGGGATGATTCTATGGCTTGGATTTATACACACTTCTTGGCTTCATACGGTTTGCATTTGGCTTTACTTACTTTGGTTTAGTGAAGCAAAGGCGCCCAGCAGCCTGGAGCCACCGGAATTTTTCTGCCTTGCCAAAAAGCTTAATTGAGTCCCACGAGACACTCACTATTACTACACTCCACTCTCTTCTCTTTACTTACTACTATGTACTACACAACACACTCAGCTAATCCACTCTTCTTTTTCTATCGTCTCGAAGTTACGATTAGTCTCGTGTCTTCTGCATCGTCTCCATTTATTATTGTTAGCTCCCTTACCTACATTTATTCTTTTATCTTTATATCTCCATTAAATTGAATATGGATGTTCATTTTCATCATATTTTATGTCATCATAAAATAACTACTAATTTCTATCCGAGTTCAATAGTTGTGCTGGAATAAAGGTAGGATAGGCACTAGTTATTTATTAACATTTTACGTTTAGAAGGCTAAATACTTAGTTACCTATTATCGAAAGAGATGAATACATCATACAATTTAGGATTTTGAATGGACCTTTTATATTTCGCTCACCCAAAATGCAATTTGTTTCGTGTAAAAATTACGTTCATTGTTTATGTCTTCGTCTTTGACATTGGTGATTATGTAGATGCTGCAATTAGATACATTCTCAATACCATGGGGATTATTAAGTTTAGGGATCATGCAAATATTACGTAACACAAAAATGTCATATTTTCGGGGGGGGGGGGGGGGGGGGGGGGGGGGGGGGGGGGGGGGGGGGGGGGGGGGGGGGGGGGGGGGGGGGGGGGG
>JAQFYC010001725.1:0-31243 GCA_034694165.1 Tomocerus mixtus | reverse complement strand
ATTCTGACTGTGTTTACTATAGGTTTTTTTTTGCAATTTAGCAAAAATAAATATAAAGTGAAAAGAAGGAAATTGTAATAGTGCTGTTGTTTAATGCAGACAAGATTTAGCGTCCGCGTTTAGCCTTAATAAGGATCCTTTATCTTTCCCTTTGCTATCTATCTGTATGTATATCCCGGAATAGAGACAGTTCCAGAGTTGCAGACTAATGTCACTAATTTACATAGGAATTTGTTAAGTGGGGCAGGACAGGTAACTCGCTTTATCTCATCAGTTCTCTTCCTCTTCCTCGCTCTCGATGCTTCAAGTCAGTTAGACAAATAAAGGAGAGCAGAGCATCCCTTTAATTCCAACATTTAGTAGCATTCAGCCGAGTTCCGTAATGCGATGCCTTCTCGGTGAGTGATGCTTAAACTAAATCAAATAATTTCCCAGTTCTCTTCACTTTCACTCGCTTTCGCTTTCACCATTCCAGCTATCTTCAGTTCATTCCTTACAGTAGTAAGTATGTATAAGGATTCCTTTATAAAGGAATTTATCTATATGACATGAATTTTAGAGCATTTTTTGGGTTTACACGTTAAAAAGCTACTGAAACGCAAAAATGGATGTAGGAACTTCAATTATGTAACAATCCCTAAATAGAATTTCAGTTTTTCAAGAATTCTTAGCATAAAAGGCACTTGTAAGGAATTTTTGACCTATTTAAGAACAATTTATAATATTTTTACTTATCCTGTAAATGTGTAGTTAATATAATTGAATTGTAAATAGGAAAGTGTATAAGGACTATTAAAAAGGTACACAAAATTGTGGAACAATATAATACATTCATCATTAGTGAAGTAGAAAAGTCTTCTATTGACGTTTTAAGCCATTTGTATGTTAATGGATATAAAGAATTTCCCTAAAGTACTATATGGAAGGAGTTTTGAAGAATCTTTATCCCCAGAACTACTATGTGAACTACTAGAACTACAGTTCCATTCTACATAATATGAAATCAACAAATGCAATATGTAACGAATTTAGGTTACACTTACGCTGTGCTACGAATTAGCGGAATAATGGGAAAATATAGAGCATTCTACACTCATTATTACAGATGTGTTGCTGCTGACTGCCTTGGCTTACATTTTCTCAACGCTAACCAATGTAGCTTCCCCTTTGTTTCTGTTTTTTGATTAAAGCTGCTGTAATTTGGATGCCAGATTATACTTTGGACCAACAGATTTGTTGTTTCTACATAATTGATAGCGAATACTTCATTCAGATATGCTGCAGTTGAACTACTTTCCCTACAATTCAATAATCATTAAATACCTTAAATAGTTGCGTATAATATCCATAAAGCATTTTTCAATATCGGGAGCAGACGGAAGGGAAAATCCTTGACTCATAATTAGATTAATAATCGAAAGAGTCTAACCTTTTTAGCTTTGTGGACAAACATAAAATTTTTATAGTATTTAGTTCACTATCTACAGCAAACTCTAGTTTATATCAATACATACAGCTATTATTGTATGAAATAATTTTTTTTAATGTATTAAATAGTTACAAAGTGTGTATATTACTTTCTTAGTTTAATTTTTGAAATTAATGTATTACATATCTGTAAATGTAAGTCGAGGAAGTGGTGAAAGTTTTAAATGGTGTTTCTACGTAAAAAGAGAAAGTACATACATAAATATATGCTTCATAGCTGTAACATTAAATCTTTTTCAATTTCTTATGGCAATCTGAATGTTATCAAAGAAATTATATTTCTTTAGACGAAGATGACAAATCAAGGATTTTGATAAATGGTGCAGAGGGAACATTTATTTATTTTTCTTTGGAAAAGAGATGCATTTAAAACAAGGGGATAGGTAGAAAGGGTTTTTCGGCTCCTGCACGAAGAGGAATGTAGAGCATTTATTTCATGGCTGACTAGGTTTTGGATATTTGACTTCACTTTGACTTACTGTGTGATTGACTGGGGAGCTAGATCGAGGTCAGAGGCTAATATAGTAGTCCAGTCGGTCTCTCTCTCTCTCTCTGGAATGTAAATTAATTGAGTTTGTGTTGTTTTGAGTGGAAGGACGGAATGATTGAGATGATGTCAGTCAAAGTCAAGTTTCTTAAAAATAATTGAACTTGTTACATAACATAGCAAATGTATATTTCTCATTTTTCATATTTCCGCATGTCCTATTTTGTCGTAGTCTCTATTTCGATTAAGACAATATTAAATGCTTTAGATAGGTAACTAAATATTTTTTGCCAACTCAATTCAATTAAAATATTGCACTACAGCATGGACTTAATAGTCAATCTTGACAACTTATTTTATAGCCACTCCCAGACCATCTGATGCTTAATCTAGCAGGATATTAATTAATTATTATCACACACTTTTACTAAAATCAAAATATAATTTGGGTGCCGTATTTATTGAAATAACTCCCTTTTGGAGGCTGGCGGATACTTTTTAAATATTTTACTTATGACCGGATGGAAATAATATGCATTTTATTTCCATCCGATTATATTTCTACTACTGAAGTACTACTGATACTGATAAGTAAATAATTGTTTATTGGTTCGCATTTGTATTATGTTTTTAGTATTTGTTTACACCTGAGAAAAGTTTTTACTGTGGTTTTTGACTGTCGACAGTTACCAGCAGTATTCAGTATAGCAATAAAAGCGTAGAATTCATCTCCCAAATAGTTTTTGGAGTAAAAACCCATTTCTCTGAATAATTTTCCAGCTGGAAATGATATTACAATATTTATTTCTTTCATAAAAATAAAAGAAGCACGACATGCGTCATAGTCCCCACGGAAGCTAATTAGATAAATACGGTAGAAATGTAATAATGTAACACTAGAGCCTCACAATGACACAATGGAGCTAAAAATAGGAATTGGATGAGCTTTTAAAGTGGAAATGCCTAAGTTTCCGTTTAGCTTTCAGAAGTTTTCGGTCAAAGATCATTATCACTCCCGTTTCTACTTCCTCCTCCTGGAGTTAAGTAGAATATAGTAGTACGTAGTACCTACTAGTACGTATTATAGTATCAAGGAACTATCAAGTGACAAATTATTGTGCGAAGGAGGCTGACTGAATTTAGCTGAACTGGCTCTTCCTGTTCATGTCTATTCTCTGCCCAAGATTTAAAATGCTCATTGTCACCATTGAAAAGCGTAAGTGTAGAGAACTCTCTGTGGATCGGGATTTCCTCATTTTCCTTCTCATTCACGTCTTAGCAAGAATTCCAACACTCTTCCCAGATTAAGCATTCCTGTCTCGGCCAAATCGAAAGAGAGAATCCGCTCTGCTTTCCCTTCTTATAAATTCTCACAGTGCATTGCTTTCCCTCGGTTTATTCACTGGTCTAGTCTGTGTACAAACACTACCTACAAATACTGCGTATAATATTACGCCTTATGCTGTGAGCATTGTAAGTTCCAATGTACTATCCTTATACTTATATAGTGTACAATGTATCAACGAAATGAATCTTTATACAGTAAAGTGTAATAGTGACTGCATAGGGAGGTTTTCCTCTTTAGAGTTAACTAAACCAAAGGAAACCAAAGGAAAACTAGCTAAACTGTAGATACATACTCCCAATCCAAATACGTATACAGAACCCATCAAATATCTGGTAAACTTGCAATGTACATGGAAGCTTTCGCTAACTTTCTCCGTCAATTTTTAACTCTCGTACAATTTTTCTGCGGAATTTCTAAGGAATTTATATTGTCTTCACTGTACATTATTTTACATTTCTGCAGTTTATGTAATCTTAACCCTGCTGAAATTTTCTCCAGAATTCCTGCAGGAAACTTTCTGCAGAAAATTGACAGACTTTTTAAGAAGCTTAACCCACTAAAAAATATCCTTCAGAATTCTGTAGAAAATTGTCAAATTTTTGTGCGAATCAATAATGCCTGAAGCCCATGTTAATTTTTCGGCCAATTGAAATTTGCCATATTCTGTTAAAAAACCGTGACGATTCCATCCTTCCAAAATTGCACAGATTTTATTGGTTTTTTGCAGAAAAACGTTTGAAAAAATACTCTGCAGAATATTTATCTACCGAAAATGCCTCACCATATTTTTGTACATATACGCATATTTGACCTTCCAACTAATAACCAACGCACACAAGGGATTTAAAGATGTCACATAATTGAAAGACACTGTAAAAAGATATTATTACTGATATTACACCCTAACTCACTGACTAAGCTCATTCTTTCATTTTCTCACATCAGAAAAACATCACATACATTCTCTGGTGTAACCGAATAGAGCTGAGAAGCTTTTTAGTTGGCTTTGGCTCCTGAATTGAACTGAACTCTCACACAACCAACAACGGAACACAACACACAATATAATGCAATGTTTAGCGGAGTCAAGGTTTATTTGACTCTAGTGTAGCTCTTTCACTGTATTTCTGTTGTGTAGTAGATGTCGAGCGATTGTATTCCTTATTTGGTTCTCCTATCGGCTAAAGAGATCGATTCACTTACTCACTCAGCTCAGGAGATATATTTATAGCCCCTTTCTCACGAACGGGAATGATGTGACTTTCACAATCAGTGAAAGCAGGGGACGCACGCGGCAAGGAAACCAAATCAAAAGCAACAGCAAAATAAAGCAGAGTGGAGCATAACAGACGGACGGGACAAGACAACTAACACACAACAGAACTCTGGCTATATTCCTTGTACTGGAGGATGTAAGTGTGAAACCGTCATGAAGAAAAATTGAGCCGGATGCCCCGAATTGCAAAAGCCCGGATCTGTCGTGGCCTCTGAGTGAGTGGCGGCGGGGATCTGAAAAGGTTCCGTTATGTTTGCTCCCTTTTCACTTTTGTATTTACCTTCGTATTCCTATCTTTCCTTACATTTAGTTAGCTTTATATTTAGTAAAGTTGAGAGTAGCAGCAGCATTATTACGGATAAAGGTTTAGATACATTTTAACAAGAGAAATACAAAGTCTACTGACAATGGAGTGCATTTTGGAAAATTGGTACAGGGTGGTTTGCTTGTTTATGTAATTTCCCATATTTACCACATTTTTGCATAAATATGTATAAAAATTCTCCAAAAATCGTGTCTTTTTTGACAAAAATCACGAAAGGCCAATTTGGTATGGCAAAATGGAAATGTTTCGAAAATTATTTCAAAAATCTACTTAATTTGGCTCGTCGTTTCAGTACTTTACTCCTCTTACATACAATTTTTTGTCAGACTGCAAATATTTCAAAAATTTTCAAAAAATGTAGAAAAATGTTCGAAAAACGTATTTTAACCTGTCCGAGTGTGCGAGGCTGGTTAATTTAATTTTCGCCATTCTTCAGAAACAGAATAGTGACCAAATGAGAAAATAAAAAGTAAAAACGAAATTTTAAAAAACAATTACTGATTTGACCCTATTTTTCAATTGGTTCTAATTAAGTAGTTCAATCAATCAATTCAATGTCAGATAAAATGATGCTTCATAACAATTTTTAATTTCTATTGTAATATTCAAATTTTTAGTGGAGAAAGATGAGTATTCTCTCTCTCTCTGGAAAGATGGAGAGAGACTGGTCATAATAATCACCCTGTACACAAATAGAAGCCAAACTTTATAAAGTATCCTGTATAAGTATTTGTGTACTGTGTTTGCCATTGGCATCACACTAAAGAAAATAAAGCTTAACGAAGTACGGCCAAAGAGGAATAGACACTCCCTTCCTTTAGTTGCTTTCTTACTTAATAACTAGAATGCATCCAACATCCAACACTTTGTGCGTGTGTGCTGTGCTTTCTCCTCACTTTACTTACTTTACTTAGTTAGCTATACCCATCTGTATGTATATAACATATAACTAAACTCTGTCGCCTTTAAAGTGTTGCTCCACTAATATCCATTAGAGAGGCTCTATTATTAGCACTAACGTAACGTACATAGTTTCACTGAAAACTAAAACTAAAAACCTTAAAGTGAAAATAGGAAAATGTACTTTTTCTCGCAGACTAAGAAAATTGTTTTTACTTACTTTAGTTTCAGCGTCTGGTCATGCCATTTAGAAACTAGTACTAGTACTAGTACGTACTACTAAGTAACTGACTGGTGTGAACAGTGAACGTGAACAACAACCACACGAAAAAGTAAAGGAACGAACGGTGAAAAGTGGAGAAACTTTTAGGAGAAAGTGCTCTTCACCTAATGGCTTCATGTAATAATCTCCTGGCGTTACGCAACACTAAGGCCACGCGAAAGACAAGTCAAGGCTAAAACACCCAGACACACCACACCACAACAATACAATTCTACACAACTACAAATACAACAAAGGATTCTTACACCATGTCACACAAAACCACAAAATACAAACACATGTCGACAATTGTAATCTGTATTTGTATCGTACGATTAGGAGCTACTATTAAGCATTCCATTGGATTATTGGATTCTCTATTGTAAAAATATATTACTTAAGAAAACATAGTTACGGTCAAAAGTGTGTTTAGGGGACATCTTGCTTAGAGGACAGTTCTCTTTTCGAAATTTGTCAACATTTTCCCTGCCTATGATAATATCCTAAAAGTTGAATACCCATATCCGCATTTTATTACATAGAATTCATAAACTCATATTATTTATATTTAAATGTCATTCTAATGTTATTGTTGCATAAATAAAATAGCCTGAAAGCAATAATTATATAGATCGGTAGATGTTACATTCACTTAAATCATATAAGATTCACCAAAGCGAACTCGAGGATCATAACGTTAACAAAATACAGAGTCGTTATAAAATATATTTTTCGATGTGGAATACTTATGAGTAATGTTCCATATTGAAAATTGAAGTAGAACTTTTAAGTATTCTGCACTTTTAGGCTAAAACGTTCTTTGTATTCGATTTTTGAACTACATAAATGCAGTTTTTCCTGCTAACTGTACGTCTAGAATAAAAGTGGCTGGAGAAAATTCCACAATTTGTGTTAGCCTGCTATTACATATTACAGATAGAAGTACTGCTCTGAATGCATTTGTAAGTTCATTTAATGAATGGTAGTGAATATACCACAGTTAGTGATTGACAATATCCAAAGAGTCACTGTAGCACTGTAGGTAGTAAATTATTGAAATAAATTTGTACTTTACCCGCATTGTAGTACAGGATGCAAATAGACAAATTATAGTACGTACCTGAAACACAGAAAAAAGATCATTATTAATTATTTGTTTTAAATCTTCATAATATACGACATTTATAAAAATATCTACTTATAGTATAGCTTTTGACAATGCATTTGCTACAATCTAAAACTATATATAATAACCCAACTCTGATGTACATATAAGTACTATCACGCATAGAGAACTTGGAATCAAAATTTACAGGCCTACTTTT
The DNA here is from genome assembly GCA_034694165.1 of Tomocerus mixtus. Classification (NCBI taxonomy): domain Eukaryota; kingdom Metazoa; phylum Arthropoda; class Collembola; order Entomobryomorpha; family Tomoceridae; genus Tomocerus; species Tomocerus mixtus. The sequence goes on along the minus strand of JAQFYC010001725.1, from coordinate 23,832 downwards.
AAACCTAACTCCAAACTTTCCTATAATTATAATAATACATGTATATCACCGTGTTATTCATTAAGTACTATTAAATCCCACTGTACATTAAATCAGTAAAAAAAGTTTCCTTATGATAAGCACCCTCCTTTTTCCTTTAGCTAAAAAGTTTTATATTATCAGGACACATACATTTACTATAGGACTACATCCATTTTAAGGATAGATGATGAGAAAACTTTCACCATATTTATTACCCTTAGAAAAAATCATCATTTTCACTAGGAAATTCATTGGTGTCGATGTCAACTACTTACGATTAGGAGAAATGTTCGTTTAGCCTGTAATTCCAGTATATCCTTCAATAAAAATCGGTGTGACTCGTGACACAGGCGACCCAAAAGTCTATAAATAGCAGATATGTGGTAAGTAAGGGATACATTGATACATATTGTAGTATTTAGGTAGTGTGGGCAGATATTGTAAGTAGTATAGAAAACGGATGTCCACAGGAAATAAAAGCTCGTAAGATAGACGTACGGGTGAAAGCAGTGAAAGTGAGAGAAGGGAATGGCAATGTGTTGCGATGGTCATATCGCATCCCATCAATATTATGGTTCAGCAGTCGCCTTAGCTGTTTGGTCACAACCTAACCTCACCTCCAACTCATTTCGTTCCGTTACATTACATTGAATTGCACACCGAACTAATACATAGTCACAAGAACCAACCGCGACACTACAGAACAAAATAGAACACTATATATAGAGATATTTAACACATGGAGACATAACAAACCATACTATTAAGTTATATCTATACATGTCATAGGCACAGGGAGCTTTGCACTCTATTTCTAGGCATACGCTTCGACTTCTTTGAATTTTAACACGAAAAATTAACGGGTGCACTTAATTTTACAGTATAATTAAAGAAATATCAATAGCAAAATGAACATTTTCATTTCGTACTTGATTTGTCGGAATTGCTCTAAAAATTTTCATGTAAACTCCATTAATTCCTATATAATTCTATAGCTGATGCATTATTGTTCAAAATAATTATTTTATTGCCATTTTAATATTAATCCAAAATTGGCGAATTTATTGATACATATTTAATTTTAGCAGATTGTAATATGGTATTTTCATTTTTTATTGTTGAATGTTGCAGGTATATTAATTATTATAATTAACTATCAATCTCATTTAAATGTTAATAGGAATTTAAATCCCTATTAACAAGGTTTTCCCTACCGTTATGTATACAATATATTCATTACTAAGTAGCATTTAAGCCTACAGTTTCATACAGCACTGAATATAGAATAAAATTCCCTAATATTTGTAAATCAATTAAAATTACTAAATACTTGAGATAAATTGGTTGGTTAATTTTTCTGATAAATATAAATCCTTTTACTTATAAAGGTTTCTTCTGCCTTTTGGCATTCTGTGCCTACGACTTATATAAATAGAAAGTACTAGAAATACATTCTATCAAGCCTAAGTAGTGTCAAGTAGTAGTTTGTTGGGAGTTTGAGTTGGGAGCAACTGTCTCTACTTTCTCTTTTACTTTCTCCACGATATTTGTGCGGTGTGGTGTGTTTTTGGTGAGAGAGAGCCCATTCCAATTTTCAGACAACACAGAGAAAGCGAGACAGATAGGAAATAAAGATACAAACATACGCAGACTAAGAAGCATACCACTCATATCATATCGTATCGCATCATCATCTGTTTCGGCCACACACGACACCAGATAAAATCCTATGTACATACATTACATACATAATGCTGTACTTATGCACTGTGCTATGTGTATATATACATACAAAACTGCTTACTCCTTCCACGTAAGGTATATTCATATTGTATATAGTTTGAATTGAGTATAGGAATTTTTGTATGTATTACTAATATACCCACTGACTGTGTTAGCGATATTAGTATTTATATGTATAGAGGGAATGAATGTGCCTTTCCCTTGTAGTCTGGTAGGCAGTTACTTTGCTTTCTCTCTTCGCCACTCCACTCCATTCCCTCCCAGGAGAGTTGAGAAATGAAAATGACTTTTCCTTACAAAGTTATAAAAATGTCGATAAAGTTTGAAAAATGTTTGCAGCATGATTCTCTCCCGTCGGATGAGCTCGGCTCACAGTAGGCAGCACAGTACACTTATACTCTTACTTATCTTTAGTTAGTTTTAGTTAGCTTGGTTTGGTTGGGTAACGCTGGCCACATAAAAAACTAAACATATCATTCTGTTTATTAAAAATTCTGGTATAATGGAATTTCTGTTTATAGAGAACGGATTTTAAAGCGTCTATTTAGTTTACATGGAAAAAAGTAACTAAAACACGAAAATGGATTTAAGGAATTCTCATATTGTATAGAACAGATTTTTCTCTAAAATTTGCAGGCCTCAAGAAAAGTTAGCATCCCGGCATCTAGGATTCTTGAAAATCTGGAATGGGGGTGGGATGGCTACGCTTGGAAATTGAAGACTTTCTCCATTTAACCAAATGAAGAAAGTGGAGAAAATAGAAAGTAGGGGGCGGGGTTTTTGGTGAAAGTCTGCTTTCAGGATTCTTGGAAGAAATTTTTTTGAGGCCTGAAAATTTGTCTGAGAGATGCTTATAAGGAATTTTTGACCTATCCTGTGAATGTGTACTTAATATAATTGAAAAGCTAATAGGAATGTGTAAAAGGACTATTAAAAATGTACACAAAATTGTGGAACAATATTATACATTCATCTTTAGTCAAGTAGAGAACTTTTATTGACTTTTTAAGCCATTTGTTAACGGATATAAGGAATTCCTCAATGCAAGCCCTGTCACACAAGATTCCTTATATGTAGAAGACATTTCTATTACTTTGAATTGCAATGTCAGATGAAATGATGTTTTCAAGGAACATAATATAAACACAACACATCAGTGAAATTCTATGTATTCAAGATGAGCCTTCTAACAATGCAATAATGTAACAACTCCCTTTTATATGTTGTATGTGCATCTACTAAAGTTTCTAAACTAAATAATAAAAATACCTAAGTACGCACAGACTCTGTAATTCTGAATATTTAGGCATAAAGTATGTGTACATACATATTACATAATATTATGTATCATCATCTTCCCCTTTGGCTTGTTAAAATTCCAGCACTAATGTTCTTCAGTTGAATGACGTGAATGATCATTGTACGTATTTTTGTATTATGAAGTTTTATAAGTGGCTACAATCTGGGCATGTATGTATTTGATAGATATATGATGCATTGTATTGTGTTCCGTTGCACAGCAGTAGAAAATAACCCCTCAAGGCTACACAAAGTAAAAATGCATTCATCAACTTGCAAACATTTCTCTTTTCATATTGCAACATTGTTTGAATTGACGGATTGCTTAGTTTTTGAAGAAGCACTCGGGCAAAGTACCTAAACGAAATGAAATCATGCAAGAGAAATTTTTCTCTTGGTCCGCATGACATGGAAATACTTAGTATAAAGTGTATATGTTACCGGTAAACTCGGTAATAAGGCATTACCGGTAATGCCTAGGCAAAAACGGTAATTTCAGTTTTTAGGTCAAAATATTAATACGATAGATTTTAAATAAATATTGAATTTACCAGTATGATTAAGCAGTTAACGGGGAATCAGAAAAGTGTCACCTCAACCTTGTACTATGAAAAATGGCGACACTACAGTCCTTTAAAGTTTAAAATTCAACTGGTTGTAAAATGGCCATTTATCATAGCAGAGGGTTGAAGTGACACTTTTCTAATTCCCCGTTAACTGCTCAATCATACTGGTAAATTCAATATTTATTTCAAATTTGTCGTATTAATGTTTTGACCCAAAAACTGCAATTTTAGGAAAATTACCGTTTTTGCCTATGCATTACTGGTAATGCCTTATTACCGTTTTTACCGGTAACATATATGTCTGAGTCGAGAGAGGTGCTCAAGCAGTAAAATTTTCCTTTTCCAGGAAAATATTGAATTTTAAATTCATAAGCCATTTTTCTGTCTAATTGCAAAAATATCGCAAAAATAAGCAATTTTTGCCCTAAATTCCATATAAAAAATATTGGTAGATATCTACTATAAATGAAAATGAAGTATGCAGATGTCTCACTTGGTTTGCCTCCTTATTTTCCAAGTAAATGTCGAATTCTCAACATTTTTTTGGAAAATTCTTCAATATTAAATTGGATGGACATTTCTGCCTAAAATTATTTCATTCCTACAACATATATATCCATATTTATATTGACTTACACTCAAAACCTTCAGTTTCATATTCATATTCAAATAATGTTTCTAAAACTGAAAGTACACTATACCTACCATATTGTAAGTTAAATACAGATGTCGAAATTCTGTTTTGTGCACACATTACATATATGAAGTATACAATAGTGTTGCATTTCATATAATTTGGTTTGTGCACAAAACTGCACAAATATAGCTACTGCACGAAGATTTGTATTTGAGTTGAGATGAGACTGAGACTGAGAGAGAAGCTTTGATTCATTTCAAGTAGCTGCGTTTACTTTAGTTATCTTGTAGTTTGGTAATTCTCATGGAGAATTTCAACTTGTCATGCTGAATCTGCCCCCCAGGCCTTCAATCCCATTTGTAAGTAAGTACATACACCCATAATATTATTATTATAGCATGCAGCATGAAGCTATTATATACAGTCAGTCTCTGCATTGGATTCCCTTTTAGATGAGGACCATATTTGTACATGTCATAGACACGAGTGCCACATAGGCACAGGAAATACATGGACCATTTCTTATATAAGTATTTTTGAGGAAATTTTCAAGTTGTCATTACGGAATTTAAATGATAAACCTAGTACAAAAATTCAAGCAAAAGGAGGATTTCAGGAAAAGTATTTATTTTGGTACTTTTACAATTCATACTACACTTTTGGTGATTTTACAACCTAATACTAAATCATATTAACCCATTAATAATTATTCTTTGTTAATATGTATACAGGTGAAATGTTGGTTTCAATGTCCTCTGCCTATCTCAACTCTCAACGATAGCATATTTTCAACTATTTGATTAGCATGAGTTACTGTATATTGAGAGCATCCCCAGAAAGACAAACATATCCAAAGCACAGACAATACAAAACACCAAAATGGAAATTCTCCACCTAACGACTGTTTTAGGCAAACCCCATGCAATACTCAATAGTGAAACAGATCCTATTTCATTAACTTTACAATTCTAAAATCATTTTACTCTTACCTAAGCAATTGACACAATTGGCCTATTCAGCATCATAATTTACCCAAATCAGTGCCAAAACTAATCAAGTTACCGATATATATATTAATTATAACTGATTTGATAGAAAATTGTGTGGCATATACCACGTTAGGCTCAAATGCTAAAAATGCATGTATTGTGGGATTTAAATTGGACTGAGACTGGATTTAGCCTAAAATTGTAAGAAACAGCCTTAAAAAACAATAAAATTCCATAAAGATTCTTTGATTACCTTTTTATTGCAAAAATTGGCGTAAATACAAGTGTATCGTATGCCTTAGCATAGAGTTTTCTGTCCTACGACATACACATACCTCAGACTTGAATCTAACACTAGGACTAGGACTGCCAATAATGCTGGATAGTTAATAGCACTTATCCTTGTTACAGTTGGTTATTGTAGAAGCTTCATATTATAGTTAGACAGTAGACACTTGGAAAACAAGAGTGTAAATACATTTGCCCGCTTGTTCGGCATAAATGTTCCTTTAGGCTAACTATGTCTAGTGTCTAGTGTGTACAATCTACAAAGTGGCGGTCAGGCAAGAGCCATATCCAGCGAAGACAGGGCCAGTGCTGGAAGGCTGGAGTATTCAGTCGCCTCTATACATAAGTAGAATTGCCGGAGAATACATTATTTACACAAGTCAGAAACTTTCATGCGAACAATTTGAATTGAACTTGGACTTTCTCTCTGCAGTGAATTATTTAGCATTTATTGGCGATAAATTATTCACATAGCGTTTTTCCAAGTACCCACTACTAGCCTACTACTTAGCAAAAACCTACTAGGTACATAATAAGTGTATACATAGTAATATAAGCAAAATATTTAGTATTAAGCAAATAAATGATACATAGACAGTAGATACTAACAAGTAAGTAGTATACAAACATACATACCTTTACGAAATGAATAAGTAGAGCATTCATATTTTTTTAGTATTATTATTTACTGTATCATTTTGTAGCGACATTTCTTCTACCTACTTACTAAATTAAGTAGACGGGAATCATGGGGAAATATTATTTAGTTCCATAATATTTACAATTGCTAAATATGTTATATGAAATGCCAATCAATAAAAAAATAGTTATAATAAATTTTGTATACACTTACTGAGCATGTAGGTTTTGCATCCAAAACAATTTGGTACATTGTCTTATTCCCTTTTTCTTCTATTCTACATACGCTATCATACAATATGTATTTTAATGCAATACAATAATATTTCACAGTTTATTACAATTATCGAGTTCCTAACACAGATTGGATCAGATAACAATACAGAAAGAGTAAAAGTCATAAGATTGCTACGAAATCTATTTTTAAATATAAAAATTCTCGTGAACCATGTTCCATTAGTTGAATTGAGTCCCTTGCCTAAGGGTACACATTTTAGAGAATGGATTTTGCAAACAAAAACTTTCTTCTAAAGCGTAAGATACACAATAGAGATTATTTAGATAATTTTGAATGCTATCGTACAAAGCTTTCTTTGAAAAATGAAATATAACAAAATATTTACTAATACTATTATTTCCATAAGTAGCTATTGTACATATATAGAAAACTATTACCCAGAGCTTTTAGCAGCTGCCGACACAATGCCATATTACCTAATACACTTAATAGTCTTACAGAATATATATTTACCTTAGTCAAGAATAAATCGTTCATAATAGTTCAAGTTACTTAATTCCATCCGTTTCGCAACGCTATTTATAGCTATGATTGGCAGACAGCTTGCGTAATTGTCTCATTAGCTTAGGTAACCCTACACAATTTATAAAAATAAACTCCAAATAAAAATGTATTTACAGTCAGTCACTGTATATTCAAAATAAGCAGCTACTTTATAATATAGGTAAGTAATAGGTCGGTGTAGAGTTATATAATGCATTAATGAAGTGGGATGCTCACTGTTATGCAAACAGAAACTATTTTTCACTCCACTCACTCGTCCAAATGCCAACTGCTCTGTAATTCAACTTTCACTGCATGAAATACCTAAAAGTAGTGTCGTAGTTTGAAAATTGTTAAATTCCACATGTCTAGGAAAATTATATAATAAAAATAGGTACAAACGTCCCATTAGGTAGCAAACAACTAATAAAAAGTCTTGTAAGTTGTGTCCTAAAGTTGTTGTGTTGTGTACTTAGTTTAGAGAGCTTATTTATCTCATATTATTATACTTTGCAGAGAGAAAGCAGAAAGGTATAACTGTACTGTATATGTATGTAACTATATGTAGAATTCTTGGACTGCAAAATAGCAAAATAGCAAAACACAACCCAAATCCAACATCCTACGTCCAACATCCAACCCACCATATATCCAACCTACATAAGTAAGTAAATAGCAAGTAAGAGGACAGAAGAGAAAGTAAACAAGGAGCATTAGATTACATTAAATTACATCACATCACAGCGTAGAATAGCAATTTTCAAGAAAAAGCCTATTCTGCTTATAAGGCACACAACTCTTGCTCTTGCAACTCGGATCTTGGTTGTGACCTCGAAAGAATGAGGGCAATTCAAAATTAAAACATACAGAAAGAGAGAGAAAGAGTCACACTGCTGCTGAAACTGTTTATTCCACACTAAGTACATACAGAACAGAATATATTTATACTACAGTACAGTACAGGGTCAGTTAAATATAGTGTCACCTTTTGAGGGACACTTCCTTATTTCCTAGATAACTCTATCTTTTTTATAATACTTTTGTAAGCTTTTTAGTGTTGACAAACCCACAAATCGAAATTCATTTTTTACACAGAAAGCAATTTAAAAAAAAAATTTTCCCCTCTTCGAGTGTGCGAGAGCTGGCGAGAAAAATATTTTGATGCTTTGAAAATTTGAAAATCCACTTACCAATGGAGGCTTTCGCTTTAGGTTTAAAATAATTGCAACACTTGGTATTTTCTATACAAGTATGAAGTTTACCAAAATTTTGTGTACTTTATTAAGTGCAAATTTTAAGTAAAAACCCCATGGTATTTCCCAACTTTTGTGTAAATTTTGCACACTATATTATGATTCAGTGTCTTTTTTACAAAAGGTTGCATAAACAGATCCTATTTAGGGAGCAAGTAAAAAAGCAAGCCAAATGTTCAATTTTATCTTCCATAATTATTAAGCTTTTGCCCTGATTGGTTGTGTTAAAGTATTTAACAGGTTTTACCTTGAAATGTTTGAAAATCCATATTTTCTTGATATAATTGATATTTAAATACCTTTCAAAAGTTCTAAATAGAAGAAATAAATAAATCTCTAAAAAATTCGATAGGTTGATGTCTTCGATTGCATTCTGATTCGCCAAGCTATCAAGTAAAAGTGAAATATTTCACTACATTGTTAAATTGTCATTCCGAAATCACCAGGTTTTCCTAAGACATGTAAATTACAACGCTGTAGCTTCAAAGATCCTTACGTTATTCCAAAAAGGTGACAATATACAAAATATACCCTGTACTTATATTTCCATCCACATCCACATCCACATCCACCCTTATGATCGCACGTAAGTTAAGTTTAGTTGGTTCTGACTTTCTCTATCTAATAGTGCTTAGGCAGTTCTACCTACTTATGCTATACGTATTATGTAGACACATCCTAATAGTTGATAGTAAGTAGGCAGACACACTTAGAAAGCGACACTTATAACATAGAAGGAAGGAATTACAACCAGCGGAGCCCTCCCATTCACTCGAGTAGTTTTCGCTCCAGAAAAAATCGCGAAAGAAAAAAAGATGAAACTGTTAACATAACATTAACTCTCTTTGCCTACCTAATATAGTGAGTGAGTGAAATGGGTTCAGGCAAATAGGATATATATACATATATCTGTATTTCTGTATGTACATACATACCAGCAAAGCAAACGGACTAAAATATCACCGTGAAATTCGACGCGAAGGAGAAAAGGATGTTCCTTTCCATTTAAAAACGCAAATGTCTGGTAACTACTTATTTTACGTGGATAGACACACATTATATAAAACAAGATCACATCCCATCGCACTTTCCCATCAGCTACTTAGAACTTAAATATACACTAAGTTTTACGGATATTGAAACATATCTAAGTAAAACAATACCTTAATTTGACTTTCTCTGTATTACTTTCCATAGAGAAAATCAAATAATGTCTCCGTGTAAAAAAGTGAAAGAAATTATTTCATTTTTACTGTTTAGGTACTCGATTTTGTATAAATAGGATTAAGACAAAATAAATGAAATAAAAATACAATTTGTTGCCAATTGCCATTTACAATTTATAATAGACGAAATGCTATAAAATTAATACATATAATATGCATAGATAGCTTTTTTGCTCAATCCTTCAAACAAAATAAATATCTACAATAATAAAAATAAAAAAGTTCGAGATTTTGTCTCAAAATTGCTTAACTCAACTTCAAATAATGTGTTAATTGTTTGGGGAAAGCATGTTAGTCCAATTTTTTAATAATAAAGTCCAGCAGGTAATTGAAAACAAAAATTTCACATGCTGAGTTTAAAATAAATTGAATACGGAGAAAGTAGGAGAAAGCAGTTTGGTCTCATTTTTTTATTTTTAGAAATCCAGCGTTTAGCAAGAAAACAGTTTTTATAGATTAATTATATTATATTTTGCAAAATGATAAGGAATTTGAATTTTTTCTCCTATGCTTCCATACTTATGCAACTCAATGTATATCTACCTTCTCTCAATCTCAATGCCAAAGGATTTCCTACTTCTATAATATGGATATCCCTATTGTAGAATAGAGTTTATATTATACACATACATATCTCTATTATTATCATTTAAAGTGAGCTGACTTTCACTACTTTCACTACTTTCTTTTTCTTAGCATTGAATTGCATTTACTTTATTTTCTCTTTATAAATTTTGGTCTGTTCTGGCTTTTCCCTTTTCAGCGTGGGATGGTCTGTCCTGGCCTTTAAGTAAGTCCATGTAGAGTTGAGTTTGAGTTACCTACTCTTACATGCTATCTTTCTCTCTTTAATATATGTAGGTATGTACATACGGTCGACTTTAGAGGCTACTACATTTACAGCGTCACTTTGGACTCTTTTTCTTGTCTTTTCACTCCCTGTGCCTTTTTTCAAAGAGAGTGTCCTACTTTTTCCACAACATGAGTTGCATTATGCATTTTCTCGCTCCCTTTTGAATCCCTTTCTCGCTTTCTATCTCTAATCGACTTCTCTCTTACTATTTTTCCGCCACTTTCTATTTTTCTCGAGTACAAAACTATAAAGTGCCGTAACGGATATGAATTCAAACTCTTATCATATCTAGTATCTAACAAACTCTTCAAAAAATGTGCCTGTATTAGTCTATGCTAAAAGCTAAGTTGTAGATGGATCTTTTGTGCAATAACATACTTTACTCTACTTATACTATAGTTTCTAACGTCTAGCTCCCCTTTTCCTCTGCCTTTGCTGCAGTTCTGTTTAGTTTAGTATCGAATTCGTCTTAATCCATAATCTAGGGCAAAGCACGCTTTACTTTTATGCATTGTAGTGTAGTTGTATGTACTTCATTTCATTATTTAACACACAGACTCTCATTTGAGCATAAAACTGAATATAACGCATAGCTTCATGTAGTATACTTACTTTAGTGTATACTTTAGTAGATATCTGTAGTAATACGTATCAAATTAAAGCAATCTCCACTTAAAAACTTGTACTACATTTTATATACATGCAAATTTACATTAAACTTTGTTATATCATATTAGGTACTGATTATGACCAATAAATGTTATCTACTTAAGTATACTAGCCCTATCTCTATGTATAGAGCTTTAGTACATATTTATAAGCACGTATAGGAGTATTATGCATAATATTTACAGCCACATACTACATAGTAGTAATTATTATGGGAGACAGGACTGAAAGCGGATAATGCTCGCAAAGAAATGGCTTTGCATTCCGATTGAGTTGCTCAAGGCAATTTAAAAGGCTAATATGTAATGCATTTCGTATAAAAGGATTCCGGAATCAAGGAATTTCCCTATATAGAACGGATTTGTGAATTTCTGTTTGATTTACAGAGAAATAGGTAAATGTAAAGAGAAAATGGATGTAAGAAATTCACGTACAAGAAAAAATCTCTAATTTTTTTACTAATGTTTAGCCTCGGGGACACAAAGAATTTTCGGCCTATTCAATTTCTAAAATTTTAGCCTACCCTGTGAATGTGTAGTTAATATAATTGAATAGTAGATGAGAAAATGTACAAGAACTATTAAAATTATACACAAAACTGTGGAACAACATAATACATTCATCTTTAGTCAAATAGAGAACTCTGTTATTGAATTTTTAAGACATTTACAAATATATGTTAAAAGATGTAAGGAATATCCCATTGAGAAGGAGTTTTGCACGATAAAGTATCTATAGATAAATAGTAGTATGCTAAATTTTATGTTTACAAGGGGCTAGAACTTTATATATCTGTACCATTTATAGCTTAGCTAATATCCAAACTCTTTTTCGCTCTAACATGCATAAAATTACATATATACATACTATATTACATGACAGGACATTTTAATTTTCTTTTACTTGCAGCAAAATGCAGTAAATATGATAAGGGTATTTTACAGCTTCTTATATTAATAAATTTATATATCTACATAGAATACAATGCAAAATACAAGCATCACCTTGCTAGTCATAAAAATGCAAGCTACAGAAGACGAAGGTGGATTGGATTGGATTGTATGGAAGTGGAATGGAATGCAATTTTGCTAACAATGTATGCTAAGGGCAGATAAATGGAGCAAACAAAACCACGGGTTCCCATCTAATTCATTCGTATGTGTATTTGACAGATGTTTATTGAATCAAATCTTTATATAGCTTATGTGCATACAAATGTGTATGTACTTCTATTGATATTCAATAGGAAGGTCGAATTTTTTAATTATATAAATAATGTAAGTAACCTTAGCATATCTTGTTATGTAGCAATGTTACGTAATGCTGAAAGGATTTGGTAAAAAAGAAAGTAATCTAAATAATCCAAGTGTATTGTACATTCACACAAATTCATAACATAACATACTTAACAAGCGACACAAAAAATATCATGGAAGGAAATACAGAACACATACCTTTGTTGCTTACTTAATTTACCGTAATATTTCAACTACCTTGATCCAGTTGAACTGAAGTAGAAAAAACAGTTAGGAAAAATGGTGTAGACAGTTTTACTAGGGAATAATATAGTATCGCAAAATGCACATGCAAAACTCAAACGAGAAAGAGAAGTTAGATAACAAAAGGCCTTTGAACAGTGTACATTGAACAGCACAAGTATTAGCAGTGTGCCTTTTTGGCCTGCTTTTGGCATAATCGGAATTTCTTATTGCCTTTGTCTTAAATGTCCTATGAAAAAATAATGGCTTGTTCCACATTCCTTACTTAGTCAAGTCAAGTCAAGCCAAGTGACGCATTCTTACTTAACTTTTAGTTTCTATATGTTCTATGTATAAACTGCAGTATCACATCAGTACACATTTATTATTAGTCATACAATAAATACTACAATGAACTATAAACCATTTATAAACTATGTATATAAATACATATCAGTAGTATTAGTATCGTAAATATATTACAACACTAATTATTAAGTAGTTGGCAAATTGCTTGATAAGGATAATTTGTCTGTCCGTCTGTCCAGTCCATAGACACTAAAACTTTTTACACTACATAGAATATATGGCAAAAATTGGCCATACCCTTGCGGAGCCCACACAATTTTCAAAGCAACATTCCTCATTGCTAATTGGGGTATCATGAATACCTACAGCTAAATCTTGGGACGTCAGAAATGCAAATATGAATCTCAATATACCCCAGATCTGGGGCAATCGTGGATTTAAGGAAATTAGATCACTACACGCTCTAATATTAAAATTTAAACCAAAATGCCAAAATTTTGGGAAAGGGTTTAACTCAGTCACTTAGTTATATTCGTTTTACAATGGTTTATTTATGTGTCGACTATATCGCACTAAAAATATTACAGCTGTTTGTTCTATTGTAGTAATTATTATAGGTACATCAGAAAAATAAAACGAAATTGCATTGCAAACTGCTAAACTTAATTTTTATTTTATTTCGGGACGCTGCATGCCCCTTGATTATTAACATGCTTTCAGCCTACACAGATATAGGTAAATGCTCTGCTCCTATTCTTACGCTTACACTAAATTTTATAAGGATTCTTTAATGCATGCAAAGCGGACACAATGATATAAAAAATTTACTTTAACCTAAGGATAATATAAATATAATTAAATTTATAGAGGTATATTTACATCTAGAGGTGTGTAGTGTACCGAGGCAGAAAATATAAATAGAAAAAATAAAGAACCAATTATATAAAAGTAACTGACAGATTGAGCAGTACTTATGTAAGCACTATATTATGTACATATGTATAGGTAGTTCTATAGAAAAGCAGTTTAGTTCTAGTTGTATTGTGTGGATGTACGTACGTATGCTCAGTGTAGGTAATAAATATTAAGAAAGAAAATTAGGAAAGGGAACAGCCTTGCATTTGCCTTTCTTTAGCTTAACTGATGTTCACACACACATTGTTTATGAGGTTTTATTTTCTACTTGAGAAAATGCCGTGTGTTATGTGAGGCATATGTTTCTGCATATTTATATAAAATATATCAATATGCACAAAATGTACCTTTATTTCCCTAAAAATATAAAACAAATAGGATAGATACATATAGAGAGACGAGGACCACCGTAGCACAAGGGGCGGAAGTTGGAATATTTATTCATGCACACAAGAACAGCCATTGCCATTACATCAGAGCAGGAGTGCCCTATAAAAATAACTACCGTGTATAAAACGTGCAATGCCAATTCATATAAATTAGATTGCAAAGCAATAGAAAATAGAAGGCAAGGCAAGGGCAACTCTATACAATATACAAATAATACAATACACGTACACTCTAAGTATCTGTACTGTACTATAAACTTTATATAGAGCTTAAAGGCCAAAAACAAAAGAAAACTAATAAGAGAGCGTGGATTGTTGACATAACTCTGTAGATAGAAGATCCTTATCCTTTATTCTCTCTTTATTACATTACACTCCTGCTGGACTGGAATAGAAGCTATTTAGTACAAGTAGTCATACATTCCTATACAGATACACGAGCCACGCATTGTCCTCGCATTTCTATTGCATTCTAGTCCGGTAGTACAGATAGAGTGGAGAAAAGGAAATCATCTAAAAGCCAGTCTCGAAATAGGACCAAATTTTTTAGAATGTAATTATTGTACTGGACCAATTAGCAATCGAATCTACCTATCTATCAAGATTAAACAATATTATATCTAAAAATTATTTAACAGCATTTTTAATAACAGAAGTTATAAAATTTATTTTACTATTTTTGCTAGCAATTCTCACCGATTTTTTTTAAGAAATAATATATTCTGCATAAATAATAGGAGTTCTATCTAATTATCTATCAAGAATTAATAATATTATATTATCTAAAAATTATTTAACAGCATGTTTAATAACAAAAGTTATAAATTAATTTTACTAGTTCAATTATGACTTCCAATTTTTTTTATGGAATAATATTCTGCCCAGAGGGAAATAAAACAGAAAACAGTTTCCCCCCAAAATGATTTTTCAAGGGAAATCCGGCCTCTATGCAGAATATTGCTCCTACAAAGTGGTAAGTGAAAATTAGGCTTAAAATTTATTTTGTCAATCCATGTAGGTAATTAACGGAGCTAAAATGTTATTGAAAAAATTTAAACGTGATACGTTGCTCTTGATAATTTTACCCTATTGATATTCCAACCTACTATGTACATGTATGTAATACAGAGCGTATATGAAAATTAATAAAAGTTTTATGTAAATTCTTACATGTAATATTAAATAAATACGTATATCTTTGTGGTGTATATGCATGTAGTAGTTAGTAGTTAGATATTTATGCGTATGTATCTATTGTATAGCGGAAAAGATGTCCAGATTAGTTGAGACAAGGGTAAGGCAGTAAAAAACTACAGAACACTCTTACTTCTAAACTAATCTGGAGAGAAAAAGAGGATGAAAGGGATGGGTAGAGGGACAGAGATGATATTCATTTTGAACCGAGACCCTCTTTCACTTTCTTGCTTGAATGTATGCCTATGCTACACTTACTTACATAGCAAAAGAGAAACTGAGAAGACAAATGAAGATGAGATGAGGATAAAATTACATTTCCAACTAACTTTAGTAAAAGTTTGTGTTACATATCTATATAGAGTATCTAAATACACTAAATACAACTATATTAGCTTGCAATTATGTATAAGTACTTTACTTACATAAGTATTACAACTTTTAGCTATAATAATATTATGCATGCACTTAACTTATATGTACGTAACTATAAATTTTAAAGTGCATTAACGTATGATCTCCTTTGCTTACTATATTTCTGAATACAATATTATGACTTAGGTATATTTGTATATTAATTCTGTACATACATGTATTTACACTATGCAGTACAAAGTGTAGGTTCTTTAATAGCCCTTTAAATCTGAAATGTCAGATACTGTCATCGTCGTCATCCTGTCCTGTGCCTTATTTTACTCTAAATTCTACCTTTCTGGATCGTATTTAACCTTTCACATCTAAATCTATTCTTTTTCATATTCCCTAAATGTCTCACTACATAGGGGAATCATCTGTAAGCCTTATTTACAAATAAAACACTACAGTATTACAGTAAGTATTGTACAGGTGTAGAAAAATAGAAATATAGAACTGTAGTACATCTAAACATTTAAATACTATATTTGAATTCTGTTATTTTTGTCTAACTTTATATTATTTGACATTTTTAATAATTTTGTATCTTTAAGGTTGGAACATTTTAAAAAAATTGAGAAAGTTTCAAACGATTCTTCTATAAGTTGTAAGAATTCCATTTTTACTAGTTAGGTATTCTGCAGTAAACTACAATTAATAGTGTTTATCAAATATTAGGATTAAATTATACAAGTCAAAAAAGGACAATTAAATAGTTGCAAATTGCCACTTGTAATTTATAATAGTGAAAATATTTATTGTATTGTAAACATATTTTATGTAGATGACAGATCTTCTGTGGCCATAAAATTACTGAATTACGCAGCTTAAAATGCTGTATAAGAAAAATTACACGCAGAAACTATTTTTGGTGCCTTTCCCTGTACAAAACTAATAAGTAAGCCAGAAGAAAACGAAATAAAATTGAATCCGGGTAGTGAAGCACTCCATTTAGCATACATATTGTTTATATTACGGAAAGGAGCAAGTTTGTTGTATTTTTATACAACAAAAACAAAACTGCGCTTTGTATTATGCAGTAACTTTCCATTCAGCTACTTATAATAATAATGTATAATGTAATACAGAATACAGACTGTGGAAGTAGTAGGAAAAGGGATACAGTAAACAGTACACTGAACAATACAATACAGAATACACTGTGCACAAGAACAAACGAGGACTTGAAGTATTACACACTTGAGTTGGTAGCAGACTCTCACTTAAAACAATTTCTCATTTTTGTACCATCACATCCATCCCTCCTCCTTCCCACTACTTTACTTTACTATCAACTATCTTTCTTCTTTATGTAAATTATGAGGAAGACAGCAGCATCTAAACTAAAGTATACCACTTGACTTCAGTTCAGTCACATTTACCATACAAGACTTTGTTTGACTACACTTTTTTCATCATGTTTTTCTTTGTAAATACAGGACGTTCAGTCTATAAGGATTCTTGGAGATCGTACAACATTCCTACAGTATAGGGGAATTCCTTATATCCATTTACATGCATAAAAGGCTTAAAATCCATTAAAAGAATTCTCTATCTTACTACAGGTAAATGTATTATATTGTTTCACAATTTTTTAATAATCCTTATACAGTTTCCTATCTACTATTCAATTATATTAACTACACATTCACAGGCTATGCAAAAATATCCGAAATTGTTCTTAAATCGGCCAAAAATTCCATATAAGCGTCCCTTAAACTAAAAATTTAAGAATCTATTGCACATAGCACTGTTTTCTCTTTTACCGGAATTCCTTATTCTCATTTTTCGCTGTTCAGTTACTTTTTTGCATGTAAAGCAAATAAACTACCTAAAATTTGCTTCCCATTGAGGAATTTCTTTATACCAAAATCCTTACAGAAGAAATGCACTGTATTATAGACAAATATTAAATAAAGCGCCTATAGATACAATATTGTTTGAAAGTATGCAACTATAGTACTATAGGAGATGAGCTTATTAGAATTGTTATTTACATAGGAAAAGTTTAGCACGCATAATATAAAAGTACAGGATATGCCTATAGAACTTTGTAGTTGTTCTTTCCACTTATAAGCTATGAGATAGCATGGATACATTAGTGCATACCTAAGTAAACACTTTATACATTATGCAAAGGAGAAAAGAGAAATCGTGAGCTAACGGTAAGTAACCTATGTAGTAGCGTGCTCGTATAATATCCATGACATTATGATATACATTATCATATCATGTCATAGTACTTCATATAATGTCCAAATTCATAATACACACTAAAATACACTTACATAACATACAGTAATACATAAGAATAAAGAAGACCTATTGATCAGTTTGACTTTGTTACTTTTTCTACTGTACCTGTACTAGTACTACTGGCTTGGCTACCTACTTTGTTACATTACAGCTACATATCTTACGATAAGCTTAAGTAGTATTTAAGGAATGATATATCAAATTATGTCTGTATTTATGTCGTAGATAGGGAAAGTGACCAGATTCGAAAATGAATTGTCTCGATTTAGTTCCTGAAACGCTAAAATGATTGATTGAGATGTAATTACCATTAATTACTTAAAATCCTTGCCTAATGATTAAATGACTCAATCTTGTATCGATTTTATCGAAATTTTACAGAAAGATAAGTTTTATATACTTTTTAAAAGTATTTGTTTAGGGGCGATGCTGGATAGATTGGATAACTTAATTATTTCTTCCATTATGGGTTTACAGATTATCGACAAAAAATTAATATTGACACTAAAAACAATCAAAAATAAAGACTTTTGACATTTTTGTCAGAAATTCTAAAGTACAATTAATTTACGCTCGATTAGTTCCTGAAACGCTAAAATAGTATAATTACCATTAATAACTTGAAAATTCTTATGATTAAATGATGCAATCAAATTTTATCGATCTTCGAAATACTAATTTTATATACTTTCTAAAAGTATTTGTTTAGGGGGAACTCTGAGGAATGGATCACCTAATTATTTCTTCCATTATGGTTATACAGATTATCGCCAAAAAATTAATTTTGACACTAAAAACAATCAAAAATAAAGATTTTTGACATTTTTGGCAGAAATTTTAAAGGTCAATTAATCTACGCTAGTAAGTTTAAAGTCGGTATGCTGTATGCACACCAAATCAAATCTGACATACTTTATGACTTCAAATAACACATAAAATGAGAATTGCAGCATTTGTTTATGGAATAATTACATGGTAGAAGATATTTTCTGATTTATTTTCGTACTGAAAACATTCACATATAAATAATACAGCACTATTGAATTTTTGCCTATTTTTGTCACAGAAATAAATATCCTCAGCGAAATGGTCCTTCTGCCTTAAAAGTAATTTTTCCTAGGTCATTTGCATATTGAAACGACTGAAGTATAGATAGCTAATGCACGGATAAAAGTGCACGGCTAATAAAATTTTAAGTATCTAAATGTGTAAAAGCCCTTGTAGTCTTGGAGTGCAAATATTATAGATAAGAAATGGAATAGAACCATTTTCCTCACTTGAAAAGAAAGGAGGAGTGACTACCTTTCTATTTCTAAGTAACTAAAGTAGTACATACATAGCATGTCATAGACTAAGTTAAGTAAGTAGATCTATTTTATTCTAATATATAGGCTGGCCTGTCTTGTCTGTCTAATCCATTCTCTATTTTCTTGTCTGATCTGATCTGCAAGGAATTCATTTTTCTCACCCTAAAGCTTAACTTGACATTAAACCAGAACCAGACATGATCCTACTATTCTCCTATATTCAGTAGAAAAACATTAACAGACAGGATACTCATCTTCTTCAACGAGCCTTTCAATTTTCTGTGGAATTCTTTCATATTTCCAATTCTTCTCGATCTTGAATATATGAAGTTTAACATTGAAGTGTCCCTTTGCCCTCCACAACCTCCTATACACCAGTAATGCATTTTTAATATTTGTCTTTCATTTAGGCTTTAAGAACGTGAAATGGGGCGATTAGTTTAACTAAAATAAACAAACTATTGAAATGTTGATGCTCTGGTTTGGTTTAGTAAATGAGATTCGGTGAAAGCTCAAGGCTGGCATTTAAACATTTTAGATAAATTCCTCATTGATTCCTTAACTTGGCTATGTACCCTGTTATTTACGAAAATAATTTATCCCCTTCAGCCTTAACAGAAATCTAATTTATATTCTCGTTACATATTCTCTTAAATACCTTATCAACTCATTTATAAAGCTAAAATAGGATCAGCATTAATTTCACCATGTTTTCCTTAATGCACTGCTATACTGCTCAGCGGAAACCGCCAATCATTTGTTTACAGTTTAAATAAACATGTCCCTAATAGATTTATTGTTGTAGACTGCGACTACGCGATAATATTCTTCTACTTTGAAGGTGAGCGATGCAGCTCGTGAATTCTGTTGTCAAATGACACCACAAAGGAAGGAAGGAAACTAGAAGATATTTTTACGAGAAAAATTTATTTATAAATGGGTATTCTATTTTTATTGCATTTAATATTCATTAAAATTTAGATTATACATCTAACTAAAAAGTATTAGAAAATATTAACGTAATATACATTTTATATTTGGCAGCATACACATATATTTATTAATTTCTATTAATCTTGCAGCTCTGACTTGAAAATATTGACTGGTATGTACAAATTGGCAAAGAATTAATTAAAGACATTAGAAAAAAAAATCGAAACTCGATTTTCAGTGCTGTGCTTATGAATTGAACCAAATAAATAGTATCTTAACCTTTCCCAGGCCAGGAAATAATTGTGCTCCTTAGCCTTCCTATAAATAATTCATTCAAGTCTAATATACAGAATTTCATTTTAGTGAAAGATTGAGGAACCCTAATTTTGTTTTAGATTAATGGACAAGTTATGACTTGGAGTTATCATGCGGGAGCAGAGCGTTGGCGTTTGTTTGCATTGCAGAAGGCACAAGGATTTGAAAATGGGGAAATGATCTAATGGTATTGAGAGTGACAGGATCACATAAACTATCCCAATACTACTGGTAGATGGGTGTTTTCCATAAGGATTATGTTATACATTCGTTGAACAGAGTTACTTAATTTCATATTGGAAAATAACAGATACAAATACATCTCTGCAGAGTTAAGATTGTGTTGTGAGACTGTGGGATAGATATTTAGAGCATAATTGTGAAGATACGATACGAAAATTGTATGTATGCGAATTACGAAAGCTAAGAGAACATGAACAGTGAAGAGAATCCGAATACTATAGTTAATATTTAATGTTGTGTTATTTGTACATATATGTATGGGTAGGTAGATGCAGAATATATGTCGTAGGCACAGAGGCACATAATCCAGGGATCCCTCAGGATATTTTCTTATTCAGAAAAAGTGAACTAATGCATTAATATGCAATTTTAGCTTACAAAATACAGAATTTTCACTTTTAAGTGAAATATTAGACCTATTGGCTATGAACTTGTATAATTTCCCTTTAAATCTCATTCGACATGGTTTTTACCACAATATTTATTAAATTTGGCATTTTTAGCACTGAATGTAACTGCATGCACCGTTTTAGCGTGTAAGCACTGAAAATTTACTGCACATAGCATTAAATTCTCAATAAAATCAGTCAAAATTAAAAGTTAATAACATCGCTAGCTTTTTATTGCAAAACATTGGAAGGAAATGCAAGTTCGGTGTTCCCTGTACGTATCGGTACTCTGCGTCTTCGACTTACACGTAAATTCATACGATACACAAACAGTTATATCAAGGTAGTAAGTAGTCTAAGTTTTTTCAACATTTTTTTCTGTAGTCAGGCCAGGTTTAGTATTTAAAAATAAACGAATACATAAACACTACAATGTATATGTAATGTAGATTCGGATTTAGATGCTACGTATAAATAAATATATGTACTTGCTACATAGAGATAATTATGTACATTGAAAGATGCATAGTGAATTGGAGTGAGTAGTCGAATGAAGTAAAAGTCAAATGAGTTTTCAGAAGTTCAGTGTTAGCTGAAAGAGCCAATGATAATGGAAACACACACAGAAAGGCTGAAGAAGACCTCCAAAAGAGACGCAACTACTAAGTCTCTCAAATTGTAAATAGTTATAAATCAACTCCCACACTCAGACTTTGTTGTGACTTTGAGATTGATTGTAATTTTACATTTCGCCTAGCTTAGCCTCATCTTTTCTATTCAAACTCTTTCTAATGTTCAAGAATAGCATTCTTGATTTTGCAAATATAAATATAAACATGCCCGTTTCCTTTCTATACAAGTTTTGCAATATAGACTTCCCTAACTTACAGATATACTATTCAGCATCTTTAATCTTAACTTTGCAAATGCAGTGGAACCAGAAACAACACAAAGGAAAAATAAACTTTATTAACTACTGACTTGTGAGTAAGTTAACTTGGTAAATTAAATGAAAGTCACTGTCAGTCAAGCCATTTATAGTCAGCAAGCCATTTGCAGACAATTAGCAATGTAAACGTGTATAGTAATAGTAAATAGCAGAATGTGATCCTTAAACAAGGTAATTACTATTTACAGAGACATTTACATTTAACTTTACTATTTTCTGCGTTTATAGTATATATTTGCATTATTAAGTGGTTGAGATATCAATTTATAAAGATAATTTGTCCGTCTGTATGTCTGTCCATGTGAACTAAAGTTATGACACTTTGGCCAATTCTGGTGACATTTTGTACACCGTCTACATGGCTATTAAGGAGGCAGGCTTAGTTCGCTAATTCACTAAATCGGTCACATCCTCGGATTTAGAACCACACACACAAAATTTAAGTAGCAAAAAAATCTCTGTTGACGTCAGGAATACAAATATAAATTTCAATTTCCCCCTAACCTGGGGCACTGTCTGATTTTGTGAGAATTCTTTACTAAATAGCTCTAATATTTTATTTAAACTATTGTTAGCAACAAAACTGGTACTTATTAGTGTCACTATTTAGCTCCACCACTTGGCCACATCCATTTTGCAATGGTTTATTATCCGCAGAAATTTTTAAAATAGTCAACCTGCCTGGAGATTTGTAAGTAGGTTAATGCCTAATGGAAAACTCATGTTTTCTTGTTAGAAAAACATATTCATCTCTATTTGTTGTGATAAATCCACGTGAAAAGAGGTGACGACATATTTATATGCAAAAATAAAACAAAACCTTCTCTTTGCATGTATTTTGCCAAACAAAAAAAGGATTTCCTACATCAAGGTTCCTATCCCAAAGCCACAGCCACACGGAAACCATTTCTTTTCATTCTCTTGCTATTTAGGCTTAGCTTAGGACAAAACCTTTGAACACATTAGATAAGTAAACGTCACATCGAAGTCAAAGTATACTAAAGCTACGTAGAAAACTAGGTTAGAATTTATAGGCATTTACGTATCTGTAGATAAATATACAAGCTATAGTTGAGTGCCTACTGCAGTAATAATTATTTGACTGACAGACACTGATGTAAAAGTCTTTGTGACTTGTTTCTACATAAATACACGCAATAATGTGTTTCTTGCTAATGAAGTAGACGCTATTAGTTAAATGCTTGTAACCAGGCTTATGCTTTAGATAAAAACAAGCTCTTTTCTAATATCGTGTCACTTTCAATATATTTCAAGCTTATTTACTGACAAAGGGAACTTCCATTGTTTTATAAACAAAGCTAGTGTTGAAATGACATTCTACATTCTGCACACAAAAGTATATGCATAAAGTACATATACAAATATAACATAACTTTTCTTGGCTATATGTTCCTATCATCAGTTTTCCGATTTTCTCGGTAATTTTACCATGCCAGGTATTATGCCATGAACATTGTTAATTTTTGTAGGCTAATACAATTTTAGAATCTTTTTATTAGATGAATGCAGTAATTTACAAGAAGGTCTTTCAAAGAACACACACCAGGACACATTTCCGAAAATTGCTATAAGGCTACAAAATATAAGAAGGCCTTTAGAAAAAATTCAATTTTCTTATTGCAATATTTAAGTAAAGCAATTTGTGAAATAAAAATTACTAACGGCTTATATTTAATGGTACCATATAAAAACTTACTTTGCCATAATTTTTTAGACTTATTTTACCATAACTTTATTCATTTACCAAAACAATATC
>JAQFYC010001724.1:0-31258 GCA_034694165.1 Tomocerus mixtus | reverse complement strand
AAGGTTGAGGTGACACTTTTCTGATTCCCCGTTAACTGCTTAATCAAACTGGTAAATTCAATATTTATTTAAAATTTTCCGTATTAATGTTTTGACCCAAAAACTGAAATTTTAGAAAAATTACCGTTTTTGCCTAGTCATTACCGGTAATGCCTTATTACCGATGTTACCGGTAACATATATACTATATACTTTAGGTTGTAGGTACTAGGCACCTAGTACCTTGTGTGTACATGCTACATATCATGCAAAGTTGGGCACTATTAATCCAAAAACTTTTAATTGAAGTCGAAGTGCTCATCTCTGTACTCTAAATCTACATTTTACTACCATACTTACATGCATGCATTAATAACCAATAAACTGTGGTAGTAATAAGTGAGTTTGTGTAATCAATTTTTACATTAATTTCATTGTTTATCATGGTGATCATTTTTTTCTACCAATTAAATACTCAATAAGAAGAGCTAACACTAATAAGTATTGTAGATGTATTAATTATGTTCTTAGTTATAAATAAAAAAGAGTAAAAATAAATTTTGCCTTGCTTTTGATGCCCACTTAAACTAGTACACTACAATTAGTATTGGCCCTATAACTGTCTGACAAACTACTAGTGTACCATTATTCTACCTAACAGATTGACGAGCTCTTCAATTACGAAATATGCAAGATAGACCTCCATATGTGTATAACATGACATGGACATTTATGTACATGCATTAATTATCATATCTGCTGTATATGTACTTATTAGACACAAATAGATACGCAAGCCGACACAGAATTCAGAGTGCATGTATTATTATTTATTACATAAAAAGCATCAATTTTAACCTTATGGTATATTGTTTTCCACTTGTCAGAACAGAATATATTTACGTGCACTCCAAAAATTAAAATTATTTCTATTGTTTTACTCTGAAAATCTCCGACTGGCAAAGCTTGATAACTACTATCAATATCAATGCAATGAGTGACGTTTCCTTTTTCCCTTGTAATCGTTAGAATAGGACACACGTGTTAGTTCACATTAGATTAGGATCCAATACGCAATACGCATACACAATTTTTTTGGGATATTGGAATTTGGAACCATCGTTTCGTAAGTATAATCAATCACTATTATGTGATTCAAACCAGAGTATTCATTGAACACATTATGGCGTATTATTATTATCTATGTAGTATTATATTTTATATCGTGGCTTGATTTGGATGCGTTATGTGATGTTCTCGATGATCTCAATGAACCGAAAGTTAAGCGCTTTAAATAAAAAATCACAATCAAACGTTTCTTCTATGGATTATGGGGTATTTCATTTTCAATATCTACCTGGCTGAGTATCGTATAAAATACAGACAGAATTTAATATGATGTACATAAGAATTTCTTAAGTACAAGCTTAATTTTATTTCGCCGTAAATACTAGTATGAATGTGAAATCTAATCATACATACAATATTTATAAGAGTACCGTATCATAACCATTTTTATTACTATTATTTCATTACTATTGTTAACAATAGTAATGATAAAGATAACTATGCAATCCGGGCGTAAAATCTTTTGTTTTTACATGGACGAGATTAGTGAATTAACAATGACAATGACACTGTACTAATAAATGCTAATTAGTATGTACTTATGCTGACTTATTAAGTGAATATTATCTCAATCATTGCAACATTTCTCTTCACAAATGTATGCAATTCAAGTCAAGTATACATAAAGGAAATGCGGAATGATACGTATCTACTTATAAGTGACTTTTGACGAATCAACCAAATCCCCTTATCAGTTTAGTCCATCATAAAGAGCACGAATAACTGCATAATACATTTAAGCCAAATCAATGCATTATATAATGAAATTATTTCGCCAACACTTCCCGTAAATTGAATTACAGATTTACAGATTATAATTTAAACTTTGTACTTTGCTTATAGCTAAGCTATATAGATAACAGTGCAGGTACAGGCACTAGATCTGCATCCGGAAAGGCAAACCAAAACTAAATGCGATTTTACCGGTTGCGGTTTGTGAAACATTTTTAAAGCATTAAATTACAGTTCCCACTGCATCATAATGTCTACCTACCATAATGTCTATAATGTGTGCATAAATAACCCATTTCTATTCCTGGTATACATTCATAATATTCTCATAATTATTTATTAGTTGAATATTTTCATAGCAAACGAGCAATCCATAGCGTCATTAAACTAACGGGTCTTCCGATAGTTAAGTTGCAATGATCGTTTCGTATTATTTAGCTACTACATGTTTAGTAATACTAAAAGACAAGCCAATGTTAAAAGATCGCTAATTACATATTATGCAGTAACAGAACGGATAGAGCTATACTGACAGAGACGTAATTTGCCGTTTGTTAGTGACGATGAGAAAATTGATAACTTTCTTAAAGTGATCATTACTGCTGAAGTAAACTTTTGTACCACCTGCAACTGTTGAGTTAGAAGGAACCTTAATTTCATAGAATGCCATTTTTCCATACTGCGTTTCATCCTGGTTTTAATTCGCTAATTCGTCGGCAGAATTTGTAAATTATATCTATAATTGTACACACTTATCATGGAATTTAATCCTGTTGCTTCACTAGGCAGGGATACTTGTGGATACTCAGAAAGAATTCCTTTGACTGACTTGCTTACATCTGTTTTAGTATTTTTAATCGCTCCTGTGTCTGATGTGGGTGCATTTTTTACAAATTTGTCCTTAGAACCAACATGGAGATGGTATTTTGCGATGACCCCTTTTGAAACTGTTTTTCTCTATCTTGTTATTGGACAGGTAAGTGTATTAAAAATCTTTACAATTACAGAAGTAGTCATCTGAATAAGTAACTTAAGTTTTTAATAAAATATTAGTTTTCTCTTTTGAATGCTCTTGGAATAATGCCATTAAACCTAAGCAACTTAATTAATGGTATGCCTTCTGGAAGAAGAAAACGGGATATTTCCAATGCTATCGGAGCACGAAAAGACCTGGGAGTTAAAATACTTAATGTAAACCATTTACACTTTTTGCTTTCACCATTTTATATCCAATTTTATAATAGATTGGCAGTTATCAATCATCTGTACTTTTCTAGCTCTTAAGAAGATTGGATCCAAATGAATGCACTTTAAGACTAATATGTGAGATGCAAAATAACCATTTACTTAAACCTAACTGGTCTTTGTCAGATGAAACAAAATTGGTTCTCGCTAGTTTGAAAAATTCTGGAGAAACTAGGCGCAAAAGGAGCAGTTCCTTTCTCGACAACAACTCAGATAGGATCTACATAGATCATCCCAATATCCAGGACTTTGAAGATGCTGTTAAAATTGGCTACGATAGTTTTTACTCTGGAAATTCCACTTTGTGCCAAGAAAAATATCATTCCTGTCATTCGTCTTCAGAAGAAATATTTGACTTTGTCAAAATTATAGGTAGCCACAATTATTCATTGTAAATTCAACTGAAGCTACATTTATATTAAATACAGCTTTCTTTCTATGCTAATGGTTATTATCAAGCTACATCGCAAGTAGCTTACTGTTCTATTATATTCTCTTATTAATGGTGTGTGGTTCTTCGGGGCAATTTAATTTATATATGACTATCGCTAATCAATATGAATATGAAACTATTCCAGATTCCAAATAATAAATAAAATGTTAAGTGATGATTCGCGAAAAAGTTTCGGTTTATGTCATGCATTTTGTCGTTCCTTTCACAACAATCTTGTAAGAACCGTGTTCAACCAACACTCTCACGAAGTATTATTTATACGAATCATTAAACTGTATTTAACTAACCAACAATGAGTAATGCATAATTCCACAATCTCATGGCTCATATAAATATTAAATGAATAAACCGAACCAATTGGGTGTCCCTAAATACCGCCAGAGGGATTTTCCCCTTAAAATCTCACATTGCCCCATGTATGGGGTAAATTGAAATTCATATTTGAATTCCTTACATCAACACTTTTAAAACGATATGACACTTGCTGTATGTTTCTATTTAAAAAATAAGTGGGCGTGGCCAGAGCTCCATGGGGGTGTGGCCGATTTGGCTCAAAAACATCTCGGATGTTACTTTTTACCTTCTCTTTTGAATTCTGGAAACAGAATTGAAAAAGTTGACGCGTTCAAAAGTTAGAGAGTGGACACACACACACACACATACACACACTTACTAACAGACAGCAATGGTAATATGATAATATACCTGGCGGTACATAATAAGTAGCATACTAAATCCTGTAATTATCTGTATATAATACTTAATGTACACAATTATATTAAGTTTAAAGTAAATGTAATTGACTTGCATGCATGTCTTATTATTATGCAAAACTTTAATATTCAAGGGCAGACAACAGATAGATAATAGTAGACATGTAAATATTTGTATTTGCATAATGTATGTGTATCATATTTGCACGGACAACGGAAGTGTTAAAGTGTGGTACAGTATAGTAAATGAAATAAAATCAGTAAATAACTTCAGACGAAATTAATACATTCGTATAGTGAACAATGTCATCTTTGGTCAAGGAACATCCATGATAGCGC
This sequence comes from Tomocerus mixtus, assembly GCA_034694165.1. NCBI lineage: Eukaryota > Metazoa > Arthropoda > Collembola > Entomobryomorpha > Tomoceridae > Tomocerus > Tomocerus mixtus. The sequence goes on along the minus strand of JAQFYC010001724.1, from coordinate 26,668 downwards.
TCCATGCATTCAGTTGAGTTTGCAAATCTTCTGCTGGACTGCAACTGAACAGCAGACTCATATGCTGTCATTGGAGAATTAGGACGGCAATTTCCCAGCTCTTTTCTCCTTTTCCCTGACCTAATAAATAGATAATTATTTCGATTACAATATAAACTGCCTTAGTAAAGCAAGATCACTGTTTTATTCTAAATAGCATAGTTAAGGTAGTGGAATTTGTATACTAACAGATGCAAAGCATTTAGTAAGGATTTGGTCTCTTTCGGTAACTCTTTGCCCCACGGTGAAGATTCCATTTGCAATCTCAATTCACATAGAGACAATGATATGCAGTCATCATCATCTAATTTCCGTAGAATCTACACAGTTCAAAAATATTTATTATCAGTACCTTGTGTACTTCATTAAATTAATGTGCTTGCACGTAAATAGGAAAGCTGTCGCTAATAAAACTTATATTTCAAGGGCCGACATCCTGTTTGGCCCGTAATAAATATGTTTTTGTGGAGTATTTCTATTTGTGCACCTATGGGTTGACTTAAGTATAGTTACGCAATTGTGTAACTCCACTGTCATTACTCTCTCCAGTCTAGACGCATATATTAATGTCCATGATTTCTGGAAAAGTTCCATATAAACACACGAACATAATGTTATGTATGTGTTGCAGGTACTGGGCCAAATCAGGCATTAAAAGTGCCACCTCGGCCATATGTAACGATAAATGCCCATTTTAGGACCAATTAAATTTTAAAATGTAAGTTTTTATTCCATTTTTCTCCCTACTTTAAAAACAGACTCGGCCAAACTGTCCTCGCAGATAAGGTCGGTGGATCGTCGCCTTCTCCGTCCCGTTGGATCATGAGCAAAAATATTGTTGATGTTGATAGGCAAGATTTCCAGCCATCGAAGTATTGTCATCTGCACATAAAATAAACGACAAATATAGATTAAAGTAACCTTGTCCCCCATGGAATCCCAAAAGTTAAAAATTGCATGCTAATAATGCTTTCTATCATTTAGTATTGCACATAATAAACAACTAGAGCGAATATTTATTGACGATAAAACTAAGTTGAACTTCCGCCACGCACTTGCAGCATGATCAGACCAAATAGGAACGTTTCAAATTGCGTCATCCTGAAATACCATGCTTGAGATGAGCCTAATGAGATATTACTAATAAAACTTTCGGCTACATGTTTATCGTATCCTATCAAAAGTAGTAACACACTGCTTATTTCACTAAAATGGTAAGATAATCCACTTTGAATGGACGGACAAATTAAGTCCGATTTTGGGAATGATAGAGGATAGGCCATTTTAGTATTCCAATTTCAAAATATCAATGTAAAAAATCACAACACTTGTAACATCTTGGATAACTATTGGAACTAGTAGATTACACATGCAGCATAACAGTTGTCAAACATTATGCAAACTTCTTACTGAAGAAATTCAATTACATTTTAATATAAGTATAATGTATTCGCATTTCGACTCTCATTATAATGATTTTAACGCTCATGTAATGAATGGCTTCACTAAAACGTACTTAACTTACATAAGTCTAAATAGTATATCGTACATGTACTTTAGGATACTGTTATTTCTTGAAATTCAAATACTCCGAAGCTGTTTGGCATGCTAATTTAATAGGTAGTGTGTCATTTTCAACATTCGGGGACTATTTAGATGCAGAAATGCAAGTATATTATACCTAAGCATATACCTAAGCTAGATTTGGGTTGCCACTTTAATAGCAAATGTTTTACTAATTAAATACCTTTCGTATGTACAGTTAAATATTGTATGTAGTACAATACCTACTAACTGTGTCAATAGTTCTTAGTATTGGTTATTTATTTATTTATATGTATTAGCAAGAAATGCATACCTACATATAGCTAGTATGGTGTTCAATAGATATCTGTAAGGATGCTACTGGGATGTTCATGTACAAACGGGATCATTAAGCTAGCAAATAAATTATACACAAATACATGAAAATTAAATGCTGAAAACGTTAAAGAATTTATTTTTGCAAGTCATACGAAGAAACAATCATACAATTTCAGACTGATATAAGTTGAAACATAAAATGTAATCGAGTTACTTATCAATTACATGTAACAATAAATGCCCGCCTGCGGATCTGATATTTTGTGATGAACAATGATATACTATATACGTTAAGTAGTGCGTAAAAGGGTACAATTTGTGATGCCGTATTATCGACACCTATAATTACAGTTAGGTCGTTTCGTGATATCGTGGTAGATTATAAGTAGCTACATTTTTCGGAAAGTGGCCTAAAAATTAATAGGTGGAAGATCGGACAGCGGGTGCGGAGTAAGTAGATTGGATTCTGATGGCTGGTGCTGGAGCAGCATAAGATTGAGTGCGGACGGCGGGTGCTGGGGCAGCGTAGGAAGAAGAATAGCTGTTCTCAAGAAGGGATTTCTTGATTTCCTCTGGGATTGGGGGAGATGTGGGCAAATGGTCTCCAACGGCTTGGAAGCCATTCTCATCGGCGGTCCAGTTGACGGAGTAGGTCTTGCCATCGTCTCCCTTGAAGGAATAGGCTCCTGGAAATCATAAATAATAATATAATACTGCATTTTCAAAAAATAAAAAATCTTGAAAACCCTTTTGGGATGAACACTGGAGAATAATGGTTCTAAAGTTAACCTTTTGATACACTGACTGGTCCTTCAGGATCTCCCAAGTTCTTAAGGCTGGCAGACTCGGATTGGGTTGAACCATCACCGCTGACAGCACTGCAAAGTTTTAGAAAAAAATTAAAAACATTTCAAGATTAAAAAATTGTTAAACTAATTTTAACGAGCTTTGCAGAAATCAAAAGACTTACTCGACGCGGTATGTTCCTTGGTTGTCGTTATCGACGTCCAATCTTACGATTGGAATTGGTGCTTTCTTGAGTTCCATTGAGCTACCTCCATATGCAAGGGCTTTAACTGGAGCAGCTTCGTAAGATGAGGTCATACGGGTTGCTGGAGCTCCATATTGGGGAGCTGCGCAAGCACAGGCGACGACTACGCAGAGAACGGCGAACTGAAAATTTAAAACAAATATATTAAAATGATAAATAATAAGATTTTTAAGAAAATCTTCAATTTAGTTGGTTACAATACAGAAAATTTTATAAACTTACAACTTTCATTTTGAATATTAGGGGAGTGGAGTAGATTTGTTGAAGCTTTGAGAGATTGTTAGTTTGTGATGTAATTATGGGATTTTAAGTCTGCTTTTATAGTTGAGAATCTTAAGATTCCTTGGTGAAGGGTGAAAGGGGCAAGGTCGCCATAATAAACAGAGGTACTTGTTATTGTGTTTGCAGTCCTTATAATTACATGCATACAGTAGTACATACAAGAGCATAAGGTACCTATAGCTAAGCCAGGTCCCCTTCTACAGAGGCCAGATGACATTGGAAGGTCAATGTTCGGTTGGATATTATTTGCTGCTATTTTTCTTAAGTTCTGGTGAAGGATTAAAATGTTGCGTCTTACTTATCGTTAGACTAAGTGGAGAACACATTTATATTACCCTTTGTGCCTAAATAAAGATCAACATGCATCTTCTGCATGGCCAGCATGGCAAATAGTAGTGTAGTGTATATAGCCGGTCATAGGTACACAAAAATTGTTTTGATAATAAATAGTTTTAATGTACACAGTATTCAGTAATAAAACTAAAATAGTAATACATTAGTTCGAAAATATATAATACTAGGTATAGATACTATATCTAAACTTATTTATATCTTACATTTAGATATCTTGACTGTAAGTTTTAGAAGCATATACCTAGTTAATAAAGTTAGTAGTACATCGTATCATAAAGTACCTTTTGCGTACAGTTGAATATATGCACAATATGCAGTATAAGATCATTTTCCTAATAGATTCTATCCATTCTTTGCTATACTAATGGTCTTGGGATGTAAATTACTTGAAAATAACAACAGTAAAGGTCAACACAATAATATTAAGCATATATTTTGACCTTTGTGATCTTTCAGTCAGTAGTCAAACGACAATGTATTGGTTATAAAGGTAGGGTATGCCTTTTTAATTAATCAATGCGTATGAGTACTTATTATCTCTCGGCAGGCACCGAGTACTAAACTGGCCGCTTTGTTGTTGTCCGTTGCTTCATAAGTACAGAACAGCCATTATCTTGTTTTGAAAAAATAAAATTATTGGTTCACATTTTTAATGTCTTCGAAATAGCAGAAAGCTAGACCTATATGTAAAGTAATTTAAAAAAATATAAAACAATAAAAAATAATGTTTTTTAATAATCTGGGGGTAAATTTCAAAAAAATTTCCCTCCCACATATTTCGAAAACGCAACGCTTATGTGCTTAACTTTAAATACAAAAGCTGTCCCCAATTACTGTGCCGTTTTGAATTTGTCAATCTCATTGCTAATATTATTAAAAAATATTATTTTTTATTGTTTTATATTTTTTTAAATTACTTTACATATAGGTCTAGCTTTCTGCTATTTCGAAGACATTAAAAATGTGAACCAATAATTTTATTTTTTCAAAACAAGATAATGGCTGTTCTGTACTTATGAAGCAACGGACAACAACAAAGCGGCCAGTTTAGAACTCGGTGCCTGCCGAGAGATAATAAGTACTCGTACCACGAAAATGTAATGTAATTGTTTTATTTGTCAATACTTTGTTCAATAATGGCACAGGGAAATACTGATTTCCAACAAAGGTCAATACGAATAAATAATAAATATATACATGTCAGAGTATCAATATATATAGCAAAATTATAAAATTAGCATAATAGTCACAACTATAAAAAATTAAATTAAATTAACTCATACATCCTGAGATTTGAGATACGAACTTGACGTATCGTTGAAGAATATTACTTTAGCTGAGTCTTAAATCTTTGTTCGCAACAGCTCGAGCGAACTACAAGGTTAATGTATTTATGTGACACCATGCCACAAAGTCAAGATGATGAACAGCCCTAAGGTCACACGAGCTAATCTTGTCCTCGTAAAACTTTTGCGACATTTCGTGCATCGGTTTCTTGTCCAAGCGTTTAAATAACAATTCATCAATATTATCAACAAACAGCACAATACTAATTATTTGTGTAGCCGCACCAATGTATTGCTATATTATAAAGCTAAATAGGTATATATCTGAAAGGCTTATATTTAATGGCACCATATAAAAACTTACTTTGCCATAATTTTTTAGACTTATTTTACCATAACTTTATTCATTTACCAAAACAATATCCAAAAGAGCCATAAGAATGGGAATCGCCCATATAAAAACTTATTTACCATAAGTTTAAGCAAAAACACCTAATGAAAAACTATTTTGACCATAATTTTAGTAGTAAAACCATCGCAAAATTATGGTCAACGTAGTTTTTCATTAGGTATTTTTGCTTAAACTTATGGTAAATAAGCTTTTATATGCGCGATTTTCATTTTTATGGTATTTGGATATTGTTTTGGTAAATGAATAGAGTTATGGTAAAACAAGTCTAAAAAATTATGGCAAAGTAAGTTTTTATATGGTGCCATTAAATATAAGCCTATCTGAAATAACTACATCTTTCAGTGTCACGCAATTGCAATGCTGAATGGAAAAGTAACTTAACCCTTACTTTAGCATAAGTAGGTTTTATTTGAAACAAATGTACGCAAAATTAAATATCAACCTAACTTATATTTTTACTTATCCAAACCTTGAAATTGAACTAGAACGAATACATACGTTGCTACTGCGCTCAAGATCTAAAAGAAAGCAAAATCATTACTATTTTCAATTTAGTGATGCCAAATTAAAATACTCTACCCATTTCGAAAGTCAAAATTTTACCGTAGGCATAATTTTCTTGGAAATGGTAAAATAGCCAGCAGCAGATATAACTGGAGCCTCCGCTAGCAATTTCATCTGTAGATATTGAATCTGGAGAATATATATTAAAAATTTAGCTTAGTTTTCACAAAAATTATAATTACAAGGTAGGTGATACAAGAAAAAAGGTCAACCTTAGATTTCGTGTCGTTACCAACGTCATTGAGGTTAATCCGCCGTAGAGATTCCAAGACAGCTTTTGAGGAAATGGTCATCATATCTGCTTCAGTGCATAAATAGTGCAATTTTACACAATTTGTTAATAAAGAGATGACAGTGCCTCCAAATTCTAAAATGGGGGTCACGTTCTCCACATCCAGATTTCTAATGTTCGATGCCAGGAAGTAGATATGCATTAGAATGGTCAAAGTGCAGCCAAGAAATATTTCGTAGACGAGTCGACTGTCGAACATTTTGTTGAAATTCTTAACTTCAATTTCGATTCTGTCAAATATTTCTAAGAGTGTCAACATTTTATTTTCGTCCAAATCCGTTGAAACAGATTTTTTCAAACAAATATTGTCAATTTCCATTGATATTATGTAAAACAAGCTTGTGTAGAGTCTAATAAAGAAAAGTAGCCACAACGCGAAACTGACGTGAAAATGGGTGATCAGAGAGAACCATAGTGCAACGGCTAAAACGTTTACAACAGACGTTCCATCAATTAGTTGCAATATTGCTGTATACACAAGTAACATAACAGTAAGTACAAAGAAAGTCAAAGTCGTTTTTGCACACTTTTTGCCAATATCTTTGAAAATTTCGCAATTTTCCAATTGAATTTCTTCTGAATTAAATTTTTCAATGAAACTAGAAGTTTTGTCCCAAAAATTTAGAATCTTTTTTGCGCTGGTTAACTGACCGAGACGAAAAATGACTGCAAAAACATTTGAGACAAGAAATGCTAATGAGAGAAATGAAGTGTTGTGCCATTCGTCACCGAAAAAAGTAGGACGTAGAAAAATTACAACGTAGACTAATAAAACAAAATTGTATAGATTAATCCAACTGTTCCATTTAAAAATAAATATTTTCTCCTTATTTTCATTTGTAGAAACACTTAGTGGTAAATATCCGTTTATTCTTAGGGGAATTATTGCCCATTTCCCTACACGAAATAAAATATCTTGTGGTGGATGCATTTTCTAAAGAAATTCTGCAATTAAGTATTAAAATTCACAGACAATTTATATATGCTTTTCAGTAAAGATATTGAAGTTGTGTAGGTATATATTATTATGTAATACAGACAAGACTGTCTACTGCCTAAATGAAAAATGTACGAAAGTTACATTGATTTTGGTATACGCCTGGAAAAATAATAATTCCGAAGCCATTGTTGTTTTTACGTTGCTATCAACTATAGTAAAGTCAATTGCTAATTATTTACTAACTGCAGATATATTTACTATGCATTCTAATTAGGCATTCCAGGTTTATACGAAAGAAACTTCCCATTGCATATAAAATCAATAATAATAAATTACGCTAATGGAAATTGGAATAAATAAACAAATAATTAATTCGATAACTATCTTTCAATTACATCCAAATTTTGGCAAATTAATCATCATTCATCAGCAAGCCATTAGTACACGTCACGGCAAATTAACCAAAGACAATGAATTCTGCAGGGACCTTTCACAAACGAACAAATAACCAAAAGCGGTAATTGTATTGTACATGGTAAGAGATTTGAGTTAAAAATAAATTAATACAATTCCAAGCAAAATCATTTTTAATGATGATTTACATAAATATTATACAATAATTCATTAATCGTTTCTTGAATGAAGTTACAGAGCAAATTTTAACATAGAAGGTACATCATGCATGTTTTCCCCTAGGATTAAATAAATCTCTTTCATGTAAAAGACATTCCTCGCAATATATTTTGTTTCGTGTGCAAGGAAATGGGCAATCGATATTATGTAATAGGAAATTATTTATAGAAATCATTCATTTATTCCCGTTTCCATTAGCGTAATGTATAAGATATAATTGTTTTAAGTATTTGGATGGGTGGGGCAAGTGCAGGCCTGTAGACTGAGTATAAGAATTAAACAATTAGGAAATTAATAATTAATTCACTTATAATTGCATTGTAGAGACAAAAACAGGCTATGTAACTTACCAAGACTTCACTTCAGACTTAAATGTCAAGATATCTGTAAAAGTATTTTTCCTAAATGCATAGATACACAAACATAATTACAATATTTAAATTCCAATTTAGTGAATTTTAACCTATTGGATAATATATTATTTTCCTTGACAATGCACTCAGGTCTAGGTCAAGATATTTTATTTCGTATAGGTAAATGGGCAATAATTCCTCTAAGAATAAACGGATATTTACCACTAAGTGTTTCTACAAATGAAAACAAAGAGAAAATATTTATTTTTAAATGGAACAGTTGGATTAATATGTACAATTTTGCTTTATTAGTCTACGTGTCGATTTTCCTAATTCCAATTTTTGTCAGTGGCAGATGGCACAGCAATTCATTTATTTCATTAGCATTTCTCGCCTCAAATGTTTTTGCTACCATTTTTCGTCTCGGTCAGTTAATAAGTGCAAAAAAGATTCTGAATTTTTGGAACAAAACTGCTAGTTTCATTGAAAAATTGAATGCAGAAGAAATTCAACTGGAAAATTACACAATTTTCACAGATATTCGCAAAAGTTGTGCGAAAACGGCTTTGAATTTCATCATGCCTATTTTTGGATTGTATGGGTATTTAGTAATATTAGAGCTAATTCAGGGTAAATCCGTTGTGACAATTTTAGGATTCGGATTTTGGTTCTTGCTGAATACCCATTTTCACGTCAGTTTCCCATTGTGGTTACTTTTCTTTATTAGACTTTACATAAGCTTGTTTTCCATAATAGCATTGGAAATTGACAATATTAATTTGAAAAAATCCAATCTTATGAAAGAGTGTGCAAAAATTTCTGGAAAAGGGGAAGTTGATGAGGAGCTAAAAGTATTTCATTCATCGAAATATGAGGAAAAGAGAATATTGAATTTGATAGAAATGTTTCACGGTATTGAAATGGAAGTGAAGAACTTCAATGAAATATTTGGCAGTCGACTCGTCTATGAAATTTTCTGTCGTTGCACGATGTCCGTTCTTATGTACGTTAATTTGTTTTCGTCCACCATACGGAAAATACAAGACGGCGATGACACGACGTCGTTTACTAGTTTGAATTTAATGGCAACTGTGTTCTCAGTATTTATGAAATGCGTCCAATTGTACTATTTATGCGCAGCAGCAGGCCAACTGACTGTTTCCGCTAAATCTGTATTGGACTCTTTACGGCGGGTAAATTTGGAAAGCATCAGCTGTGACACCAAATTTAAGGTGGGCGTCGGGTGTGACATAAAAATTTAATTGTCCCGTTTATAATGAATTGTAAAAAAATTATTTAATCTTTAACAAAATCACTCTTCTGGAATTCCGATTAAAAAACTGCTGACCCTGTAATTTATTTCGCACAACACTGATCTTGAGTAAAAGTTACATTTAATTCCGTTTGGGAGATTAAATAGCACAAATTGAGTAAATCTTTCGTAGTTAGGAATTTTTCAACGTCAGCTAATAAATTCTTGCCCTAAAAATTGACCATTTACTAATGTTGATATTAATTACACATCGTTGTGGTGTTTTCCTCATTTTTAAACATTATTTGAGTATATTTGATTTTCAGACGTGAATATCGAAACTTACTTTTAGAATAGAAAAATCATACGGTACTAAATTGAGTAAATTCAATTGTTTATTTCAGGTTCAGTATCTACTGACGAATTTTTTAACGGACCCTCCTGTTATATCCGCTGCTGGCTATTTTACCATCTCGAAGAAAACAATACCGGCGGTAAGTTTTTTAGTTTATTCTTCTTAAGTAGAACTGTAATTATTTTATTGTTAAATAATTCCTACTTTATAGAGAAAATAATGTTTTTTACTTTTTCAGATCTTGAGTGCAGTTGCGACTTATGTATTTGTGCTGGTGCAATTTTAAGGAATTGATTAGTAAACGAGGTGTGGAAAACAACACCGGACCTATACTTACATATTTATATTATGCAACCAGCCGAGCCGTTCTTTTCCTAAAGATTTTCCAGAGCTCCAAGATTCATTTTTTGCAAGCAAATATACATATTAGCTAATTAAGCTGTGTACTAAAATAGCAAACATCTAAGCTTAGGCAGACAATACCTCGCAGTTAAATTCGGGTAGCAAATTATGTCTGTGTATTAAGATTATGAGCATGTAGTAAGCTTTAATGCATATATTTAACAATTACAATAATGATAAATTAAAAGCCAATTTTTAACGGCGTTGAAACTGAAACTGAGTCTGACTTCGACCACAGAAGAGTAGAGGTCCAGTGTTATACTTCTGTTAATAAGGGGTATTGTGCAACGCTATCATAATTATTATGAGATTTCACTGTCCCCCTATTTTTAGGTAATTCGTCCCTGATTCTCCTATGTTTATTTGCTACGAGATGTACAGGGCTCTATTATATGAAAATTGTCACTCCCGAAGTGAACTTATTTATAATATTATGCCATGTATGCCACTATTAGTCCTTGTCTAGCAATCCTTAAATATTTATTGTAATATTGTATTTTATGTAAGTATTCGCGACTCAAAATCCTTTCCTAATTACTAAACATTTTCACCTTATCATTTCAAATCAATTAACGATAATATATAGATATCCTTATGATATATTGCATAGATTATGAAATTAGTGCTATAATTATAATTATAATATAGTATAATAAAGTTGGTCTATAAGGATTAGTGTTCCGAGCACAATACAATAAAATATTTCTGGTTTATTAAGCTGACACGTGCATGGAGTGGACTTTGAGATATTCTTTTGAGATTTTGGAATATGTCGTAGACAAGTCAATTCTTAAGAAAATGACATTAAGAAAAAAAAGATAAAGATAAGATCAAAAAAGAACAAAAAGATAAGTTCAGAGCACACATTCCAAGTAGTCAGGCCTTCTTATCACATCCTATAAAATGACAGTTAAGCAGAACTATTATAATTATACTCTACATATTATTGTTATTAGGTGTATTACTTTATACAATATATACAGATATACTTTTATAGCAACCGTCATTTCTGAGGGTTCTCTGAGAATATCTTACTATATGGCTTGCTATGCTACACTGTTATTCTACATTCTAAAGGACCTTTCTATGTAAAAAGGTCGTCGTCCCAGATAAGTCATTAAATTCTGCTTAGTTTCCAATGACAATAACAAGTGAGACCTAAACTGCGGGATACTAACACGGAGTTGTACCATACTAAGAAAATACATATTTTAATATCAGTTTTGCAACGTGGCAGGTTTTGTTATTGTTATGTTATCCATTTCTACGTGTTTTTTATTTGTTTTGATTTATTCGCGTATTATATTGGTATTATAGTATTTCTGTTCGGATTCCTGCCTGAAGTACACGATACATAAATCAACGGAGGAGAAAAAGAAAAATGGCAAAGAAAACAGGATTGGTGTATTCTATGAAAGATGTTCTTGATTTGTGTTTGGAAGACGAAATAACCTTTCGTGCAAACTCTTCTAAAGAATTGACATCTTCATTGGATGAAGCGGAAAGGGAAAAGACAAAGCAGTCCAAATGTGTTCCAACAACCTCCAAAGGTAATTATTTTAGAATCTTTTTCATTTTTTGACTGTTCACGAAATATAAATACTTTAATAATATTACTAATACGACAGGCTATTTATTTTATTTTACAACAACAATTTTGTTACGTGATCGCCGACTCGAGGTTCCCATTCCCAAACATCAACAATTTCCCAATGAGTTATGTATTCCGAATTTTCTCAAAAATCCAATGGTAATCCCGAAAATTAAAATTCGTTGTTACAGGTGCGAAAGGATTGAAACCAAAATCAGCAAGCAATTCTTCTGATGTTGTTGTTAAAATGGAGATACCAGAAAGAAACACCAAGAAAGGTTCCATAAGAAGCAAGAAGAGACCAGCAGAAGTTGAACCGGAAAAACAACAATCCAATTTAGCAGTTACTGCATCGGCCAAAATTATTCCAACAATGGACGGTGCACCAAATCCAAAATTGAAACATAAGACATCAGAAAGCGTAAGAGTTAATTTCTATATTTTCCCTAGATATCTGTAGAATCTAGATTAGGTATGTATTGCAATCTGTATTATGAAGTCTTAAATGAATATACATGTAACAGCATTCAGCATACTGGGTATAAAAGTATCAGGTTTAATTTTTTCAATAATTGTATAGCAGAGTGGGCTACCGGACAATGCAGCAGGAGGCAGCAGACAAAAAATCAACAAAGTAATTACAACCGGAACTTCTACAAGAGAGAAGCTCCGAAATAAACCGAATCGTTTGGCATCTAGCCCTTCTGACGAATATCTAGAGCAGTACGGGCGTTCTTTTGTTCAGGCCGATTCAAAATTAATGGAGCGTAGGTTGAAACGCTCTTTCAATGTCTTTAGTAAGTTTGTATTGAAGGACAAAATATTTTAAAGACGTAACTTACAAACTGCTTTATAATTTCCCCAATAACTGACTTAAGCTTAAAATTGTGTGTAGTAGCATTAACGTGTAAAAATTCTAGTTTCCCGACATGGGATTTCTTAGTTTAGTATTCTGTATGTTATGATAAATACGGAAATCGTCAATTAATTTAATTTTAGATTGGGAATGTATGAACTATACGTTGAATGTTGAATAAACGAATGAATTAACTGTTGGATTATATTAAATGTCTAAGCTTATGTATTCGTCTAGGCAATTTTAGTTCTGTTATAATTTCGACTCAATGTCCAGAATAGAATTTGGATTGATATCTCTAGCAGATAACTTACCTCTCGGGAAGTAACTATTATCGACATCAGTTCCTGGAGGAGGATTGTCGTAAGTTGCGTACGTATTTATCATGGAAAAACAGGACTGTCACCACCACAAATGTGAATTTAGGCAATTCCATTCCCTCGTCCGTGTACATTTTCAAAATCAAAATCAGAGTGTCATACTGTGCATTATACAAATTATAAAAATTTGCTTTAAAGAAAAATGAAAGAGCTGTTTTATGTTCCATTTTTTTCTATATATTATACGAGAAGACAATATAGTCATTAATATTAATATAACCAAAGTACATATATAAATGTTTTATATATGTACTTTGGTATTTACCTTCATATTATTTACGTAATTAATCCTCTTCGAATGCTCACTTCCTCTTGATCGTGGCATACAACTCTATTTTGGGGTTCGGCTGTTGACAAAACGAAGTTCAACATCTGCCTGTGCTGCAACTTTCTGCCGTTCCTTAGAGCTTTGCCAATGGCTTGACAGTATGCTGAATTCGCATCCTGCTAGACAATCAAGTATAACTTAAAATGTAATTAATTATTCATTCATTAATTATTACCGCGATATTAAACGAAGAAAGATTACAAGTGCAATGTTTAGGAAATTCCGTATATACATATCACTACATGGGCCACGAGAATGCACGTTGTTATTTTAATTGACACAATTTACATGGAGGTTTAGGATTTATCATCTGGTGTAAATTAAACTGATTTACTTGACTCACTTTATACATTTGAACATAATTTATGGTATTATGCAATGGGATTACTCAAAGGCTATGTACTTATGTAAATTTATGTACTTTGTATAAAAACTGAAAGCCAAAAGTCATGTTCATTTGGTTCAAATGTCAATGTCGAAAAATAAGATTCACGGATTATTCAAGGATCACTTAATTTAAACTAAAACTAAATGTTGTATATCATCTTTTGAACATATTTTGCATTGTACATAAGTCAAAAAAGTATTATAAAAATGTACGTGTTAATTAATAGCAAAGTATAAGTACATAGTACAGCCGATAAGGTTATGCATAACATGAGGAGTCACTGTGTTGACTGTATAATGGTTATGCCAAATTGTATGTAATTAATATTTAAGTATAAGATATCAATCTTTTCGAAGAAATGAATAAAAGCTGCCTCACACTGCCTTACTGTATTAATGAGGAAAATTAGCATAATATAATTATCTTTCAAGACCATTCCATGATTTTTGGTACTCAAGATGATTTAGTTTAATTTACTTCAGTGCAAATTCTACGCAGATTATCACTGTTCAAAATAAACACAATTTTTGACAATCTACGAATAATTATACCTTTACCTTTTTAAATATACATTGTAAATTGTAAACACTAATAACTACTTTTAAATGGGCCAATTTTCATAATTTTGTGCTGCATTGAGCTTCCAGTGTACAGTTGTGTGAAAAAATGAAATTACGAATTCTCTATTTACTGCTACTTTTCATTTTTATATCAATTTCAAGCTGTAGTGGAGATTGTCCAGTTGTAGAAAATGAAAACGAGACGGAGAATGACGGTAAATTTATGTAGATATAGAATTCAAATTAATAGAGTACATAATTAATTATATTACTATGTTATCTTGTTATATTTCATTAACAACAATTTTCTAAAAGCGGAAATGTTGACAATGTTACCAATCTTATTGTTCCCCATAATATTGTCATACTAATATTTGAAAGGATATCCCTCGGAAAACGATATGAAATACGATTTGAGAAAAAGTTATGCGTACAAACTGGAAACAGAAATATGGATAAGCTTGCCTAATGGATCAGCTACTAATAGAGATATGGAAAGCTTCAGACTAGATGCAATTGCAAGAATAAGGAAAAATGATGACGATTGCGAATTCCTCCTCTCTTTGGCTCAAATTAATATTACTGACGAATCAGGAAATGTAATATTGCTAAAAAATGTTACAGGAATTATAATATTATAAGTGTATGTTATAATACATACGTATAGGTATTTAAAAGCGCAAATACAATTTCATTGTTTATTCGGCGAATTTACTAATTATATTTACAGGTACATGAATTCAATAATCATGATGGGATGCTCGTATTTTACTATAAAAATTATCGACTTAGGGAGAAATTGCTCCATGAAAAAAGAAACGACAGCGATATGTCTGCAAATATCAAAAGGGCAATAGTCTCCTTGTTACAAACTTCAACTAATGACATATCTTTGGAAGAGGTAATAAATCTTAAGCGTTTTCATGGACAAATGTTTTCCAGAATATTTATAGTAACACACTCTCTTTAGCTAAGAGATAATTAGTATAATCTAAATCAAATGAAAAAATCTTTGCAATTTAGGCAGATATATCCGGATTCTGTCCCACATCGTATAAAAGTTCAGAAAATGGAATAACTAAGACAAAAGACCTAAATAAATGCTATGGTCGCTTCGAGGATTCATTTTTAATGCCAGGATTAGCATCGCTAGGAAAATCAGTGGTAAGGAACTAAAAGAGATGAATAATTTTAATGCAAATAATGAATTTATAGCGAATATGCACAATGTGCAAAACCGCGGTCAAAAAGAAAGTTACTTTTTAAAAATTTGCAAATTACGAATTTATAAGGAAATTAAAACGTTTGTATAATGTGCAAAATTGCAATGAAAAATAAGATAATAAATCTTACAACAGCAATTTTTATGAAATACCGAATTTTAAACTTTATTAAACTGAACAGGGTATCCCTATTGTACCAACGCTTGACTCAAAGCTCAAATGCACTCATAAACTGGACAACGGAATCGTAGAAAATGTCCAGTGTGCCGAACGGCATATATACGTAGATATAATGAATGGAAATAAACCAATTGTGACAACTGTCGATAGTTCTCTTCGTTTAATTGAAGTGACCACGGAAGAATTAGTAAATAATGCTTTAAAGGTGCCATCAAATTCAGATTTTTCCCTATCGTGGGCGTATTATGATAATAGTGGAAACCAGACAAATGAAGAACTTGTAACGACCATTAAGAAATTAATGTCTCAGATGGGAGAGACTGATATCAACTCTGGAATCAAAAAATCTGAGAAATATCTGGAAAATATTTCTGCCTTACGCAAATTGGTCGGACTAATTAAAAATTCGGATGAAATCGATGAAATTGTCCAGGAAATTCTCAAAGTAAAATGGATTTTTCCTGGACTATCAAATAAAGACTCCAGGAATGAAATTCTGAGATTAGTAAACGATGGATCTTCATTTGCAATATGGGATTATGTAAATAAAATCAGTAAGAAAGGCGAAAATTACCTAACCAAAAATTCCTTGTACAAAATGATTAAAACTTTTCCTTGGATGCAAAATTTTGGGTCGAAAACATTTTCTGTAGCTGCAAATCTGATCACGATATTGCAGCAAACTTTATCTTGTCAGGATCCGCATTGTGATGAGAGTTTCTCGGAAGATCACACGGTGTCTACAAAAATTCTAAGTTTGATCCTCAACAAAATTCATGTTTGCATCACTGAAGTGGACGACTGCGGAAAAAATAAGGATTTTAAAATGTTCAGAGATGTAATCCAAAAATTTATAGAAAATTTACCTAATTTAGACAGAACTGAGGTAGGAGTGGAGGAGAGTTCGATTTCAGATGAATCCAAAGATCTGTCTACACGGTGCCCGGGAATAAATTTAGAGAAAAGTAATTCTTATGCTTTGTATTGTGTCAAGAATTCTTTTCGGCAATTTCCATGTAATAAAAATGGAAAATCGGTAATGCAGTCTATTCTCAAAAATTCAAGTGTTGCTTCTGATATAAGAATTCAAGCCTACGCAGCAATGATGAATTGTTATAATGAGGATGATCTCAATTTGGTGGAACAATTGTTCACAGATTTCAATGTTAATTCCGGTAAGCTATTAATAATACAAAAGTACATAAAAATTCTGTCATTTATTACCAAGTAATACTACAAAATGAAAATTCAGGAGTTGACACAACAATGAGTTTCATTTTGGAGGAGTAAAATAAGTTCACAAAAAGTTTGTAGCTATAAAAAACACCACAAAATACAAAAAATACAACAAATGTGCATGCAAAATGCAGAAATTGCAAATATTGCTAAAGAAATGCAAACAAATCCAAAAATACTTACAAAATGCAACAAAATGTTTTTCGTTACACATATGTAAGAAGTATGAGCAAAATTATGTGGGAAAACTTATTTTAAATTAATTTTTATCAGCAGATCTGCTAAATTTTATCACGACCCATATCGAAAACCGACTCCAAATGTTACCGTCACACTTTTTGAGCTCGATGCAACCTAAAATTAATGACTTTAAGCAAAACGGTTCCACCGCACGAAAAGTGTCAACAAATTTCGTGTATTCCGTTGAAGATGGCGAAACAAAATTCCACATTGATATCAACAATATTTTTTCTAATTCGTCATTTCTGCCTTCTGGAATTGAAGGAACTATTTCAATTGCCTACAATGGACAGATGAAAACTTTATTTGAGGTTAACTTGCGAAGCGATAAAGCTTATAACTATTTTATTCTTGTACTTGGCAAAAATGGTATTTGTATAATTAATTATATTTTCATTTAGTTTGGATTATTTTCCGATCAGTTGGAAGCATTTATCAAGAAAGAGTTAACATTAAGCTCAGCTTCATCTATTAGTGAAGGATCAGTTTTGGTTTACTTGCGACAGCGAGGGTCAACAATATTTCTCAAAAAATGGAGCTTACAACAAGTGGCAGCAAATTCCATGCATTTCCTCAAAAATATCAAAAATTCCATAGAATATATTCCACAATTATTGAAATCTCTTCTACAAGACCAAACCAGCAATTATTTTCTTTGGAAACCTTTCCTAAGTGAGGAATTAACAATTCGCACAACTGGGGGAATTCCGCTAAGATACAAACTAGATGGCAACGGGTTTGTGTCCTTAAAGGTTCACTTGGAAAGAGAAATCTCTCCTGAAGATGAAAAAGATTCTTTCAATTTCACTGGAATATTTAAGCCAATTGCTTCAACCTCCCTATTTTCTGTAGTCAGTGCTGGATTTTCAAAATACGAAATTTCAATCAAAAATGAAGCAAAATTGCACTTGGCTGCTGATTTGCAGTGGTCTGCTTTTGAAACAAATGGTCCAAATATAACATTCCAGTTTCATTCGCCCAAAGACAAGATAATTTCGGTTCAGTTGTCCAAAAGTTCACTTTTTACAGATTTCATCAATTATGATTTCATAACTTACAGAGTACCACCATTTGTAAGAAGACGAGGAGTTGGTAAAATTATATCTTCTAGGAATTGCTACTCAGCAGAGAATTTAGATTTGCGATTTTGCTCTGATTATCATTCAGCCAGTGGTGTGTTCTCCCACGATATTAGTGTTTTCCGTATCAAGGGAGTTGTGAAATCGATTTCGTTGGGATTCAATATCAATCATGAAGGTTTGAATTTTAAGTATTTAAAACTCTTAACTACTAAATTTATTTATGCTATTTCTATTTAAAGGAATATTTAAGTACATGCTTATCGTTTTAGCATTAACATTCAGTAAATCCTAATAATATTATTCCAAACTACATTTTATTAGAATTTGGAAAGAGTATGGAACTGTTTTTCGATACCAGGGCTATAAATGGAACCACATCCCCGATTATGTCAGCATATTTAGATTACACAATGAAGAAAGATTTTATTGAAGCCACACTAAAGACTAATGTCCTTGGGTACAACACAAGAATGATCAGTTGTGAGTAAATATGCCTTCACCGTTTATAAAAAAACATTTGCATTAAAGTAAATGACATAAAAGTATTGTTTTGTCTTTAGTTTCAGGAATCAATAAAGTTCATCTGAAAGAACTGAATATCTTGCTCTCTGGAGACAATAGTCGTAATAATTATTCCGCTCAACTGTACTTCAAGGAAATAATGAATCCTGAAAACCCGTCGCGTGAAATGAAATATTCCTGGGTGTATCGTGGACCCCAGAATGGAATTCTTTGTCGATTTCCTCTATACCTCTTATGCAACATCGAGTACGAAATCCTTGTCCAGTTTTCAACTCCTTCCTTTCAAAAACCATTAAATATTCTGGAAATATCTGTAACACAGGATTACAAAGAGCAAGTTCAATTCAAGGTCGCTACTGGAGGACCTTTCAAAATTGCCGAAGGCGTTATTCAAGGTACAACACCTAAAACCTTAAGATAAAATGCTTAAATAACCATTATTTCTAAGTAAGAAGTATTTTTTTGCAATTTAAAATTTAATATTATACAATCTTGTACTAAATATGTAAAATAAATATTCCTAGGTAAAGCTTGGTACAAGGACAACAAGGATTCCCAATCCGAAGAAGCTGATTCACTCATTTACAACGCTGGTGTTCTCTTTGAAGCGAATTCTACAAGTTTTGGCAGTCTTACCTTCAATAACTCCCTTGTTCTAAATTATAGCAAAGATTATGAGATTAGTGAGACATGCAATCACACTTGGAATACCATAATTGAATATGGAAAGGGTGAAATAACAGATAAAAGGAAAATTCTGTACACAGTAATAAGCGCTAGCTCAACAACGCCATTTGAAAATGAAACGACGAACGGGTATATTTACAAGGACATTATTTCCCAAGAACTCAAGTCCACGGAATATCCTTTTCGCCATCTGAATTTTAATTTGGATATTGAAAAAGTTTGGGACATATTTAGTGACGTCCCAAGAATGATAGTTAAATTTCTTCCTGAATATTCCGGACAGCCACTTGAATTATCGTGGGAAATTCGGAAATACAATTGGGACTCATTTGATGAGTTTACTCTGGATAATTCATTTTCTGGTATGAATAATAAATAACTATCAACTATAATATTTCTTGTGGACAATAGTTTTTCTTTTAAATAATACCCTAATTAGTCTACATAAAAAATTATTTTCGATGATTTTTAATTTACTTGCAGTTAAATTTGTTGATTTCAATCTATCCTTGAAAACTTTTCTGAACAAACAAAGGCAGAGCGTTGAAAGCGATTTAATTTGGCAATTAAACTTTATAGATGAGCATAAAATATCGTTATATGTGAACACATCAGCCGAAGAGCAACTTCTGAAAGGATCTGTAAGATTTTGTTATTATAATCTCATATCGTGTTCGTGTGTACCATCTTAAAAGTTGTCATAATTCCAGAATTGCCAAAACTTCCTTTTGCCACTGCTTTTTTGTGAAAAAATGGCAAATTAGACAGAAGTGCCACAAAATTGCTACAATTCTGAAAATGTTCAAAATTTTCCAAAAATAACATAACCCATAATTAAAGTAATAGAATTATTGAATTGAGACAATTTCGGAATAATTGTGTAGCATGACACCGTTTTAACGAATATAAAAAATATATTTCCTTGCTAACAATAAGAGATGGATTTTTTCTATAAAAATAAATTCAATTTTCACGTTTTAGATAAAAATTTCAAATAATCTGGAGTACCAAATGGAGAAGAACCGTTCCACAGAAAAAACTCAAGACGGACGTTCCATTAGAACCAAATATTTATTTAGTATACAAGAAGTTTCCACAAACATAAAGCTTTTGTCGTACGTTTTAACAATGGAACCAGAAGTGAAGCACTTTGTAGTGAAATATAAAAATGAAAAATATGCTGAATATGAACTAAAAGGGAAAATGAGCGATTCCAAGATAAATAATAAAATATTTGTCGATAAGCTACTGGATGGAAATACTATTATAAAATTCAATGAAGATGGGTCAATTTGGCCAGTAGAAATTCAAGTAGACACTGAATGGATTCCTAAAAAATGGAAAATTGGAGGAATTATAACTTTATCACTATCACCAATAATGGAGAACAATCTTTTGCTGGACACAACTCTAACTTGGAGACCAATTAATGCTGGAAAGAATAATTCGCTGGGAAAAATCAACGGACTTGCAATAATTAATTATGAGGCTTACATTTGGGATTCTTTGTAAGTTACGTTATACTGGACTGGATATTTATTTACTTTTAGTATCTTAGAATGAATCACTCAATTAATTTAATATATTATTTGTATTAGCTATACAATTCAAAGAAAAGATGAAGACGATTCACATTTAAAAATTTACGGGGGATTGACGGACATTCATAGAAATATTTACAGTCCAAGTGTGGACATAAGTTTGAAAATTCCAGAGGAAGTTTTCCTTCTAAATTACTTACCAAATGCGAAAAACAATAGTGGCTCTGACGTACGTTGGGAATGGGAAGCTAATTTCAAATTGCATAACGAAACTCAATTATATCTTAAAGTTAAGGAACAAAATACAAAAGATGAAAATAATTACTTTACGAAATATTGGACAATGAGTGAAACAATGGGGATTGTCATCAGAAAAAATGCGCTACCATTGTTAGCGACTCATATTCAATCTGATATCGATGTTAAATTAAGTGGAGAGCAAAAACTTGCACGCGCTGGAAAAATGCATTCGGAATCTTGGAACGCAAAGGTAATAGTAAATACGAAATTCTATTGATGAGGTCAAATCTAGGCTAACTAAAAAACATTTTCTTTTGAATTTTAAAAATTCTACTGTCATTTTCCATTGTTTTATTGACAATTTTTATATTCGGTTACCTATTTCAATAGCATGGATGTACTAATATAATTACAAGAATTTTGTCCACAGTTTAATTTCTCATCCGAAGGGGGATTCTTGCCGAAGAAAGAGTACACCTTGATACACGATGTGGATTCATATAATTCTAATGATACTGCAGATTACGATAATATTATTGACAAAATCAACGCTCGCTACATTGATACAAAAATGACCTTATTAGAAGATGAAATTGTAAAATGGGAATTTACAGGAACCTGTAAAACTAAGGAAGAACCCATTAAGTACTCTAATTATTCGTCCATCGAAAGTTATAATTCCGAAAAAGGAGAATATGATTACAAAGATGTGTTTTATGTTGATTGGAATAAATATGTGCTCGAATTTAATTATTCCCTGATGACAGCTGTGAATTTTTATAACAAATCTACATCACTCAACAAGCAAATTACTGGATCTTCAGAATTTACTGGATTATTTGCGTCTTGGTACAACTTTGAGGTAAATTTGTTTTAATTCCTGTTTCTACAAGAAATTATTTGCATTTTTGATTAACTTAGTTTCTATTTGTTTCTTCCAGGCATCACAAAATCATTCCATCCTTATTCCATATTTTTCCTATGGGCCAAAAAAGTGGAACACTATTATTTTACATTCAAGTAATGAAACTGGATCAACTATAAATATTGGCCAATCGGATGCATTTCGTGTAAAATTCTTCCTGAATGGTGAAAAAGTAAATTCTGTGTGCATCATTGACATAAAAGACTATCAATCTAGTATTCTACTCGATTTGGATAGGACCATATCTTGGAAAAAGGTTAATGCAAACGTTCAAGTAAAATCTACCCTCCCTCACCTCAAAATTGGGAAATTTATTGTTAATCATGACCTGGATAATTATTTGAGCTCTTTTTCTTCAACACTAAATCAAAACGAGATTCGAACACACTTTAAGTTTGAACCAGAGAACAATACATCAGAATTCATATTCAATGTTGCAAATTCATTGGATTATAATTCCAGTTACAGATTTAATATCCAGTTCCAGTCAACATTCAAGTCTCCCGAAATAGATCACATAACAATCAGCCAAAAAAGAATAACTTTCTTAGAAACAACTTATGAAAAAAATGGCAAGAAATACTTTGTTGCAAAAACTTTTGCCCTACCTTCCGAATTAAAATTCCGAGGAGTGCTCTACATTTCGAATTACACCGATTGGGCAATAGCGTTAGTTCCAGTTGCCTACAATGGTAAACCTGGAATTCAAGGTGTACTTGTATATGACATTGCGAAACCGGAACTAATGAGGTACACTTTAATTAATTATTTTTACGGAAAATTTATTTTCATTTAAATAACATTAAATTTAATTGTTTAATGCTAATATTGTTGCTAATAATTAATCCTTAATGTTACACAGTGCTAATTACAACTACAACACAACGTCGTTCAACGGAAAAATAAATTTGAGATCAGAAGAACTGGCAGATTCTCTTTTTCATAAAACTGATGAAGATGTTGCATGCAATCTACTTAACAATTCCTCAACTTCGTCACAAAATTCATACCTTAACACTACAATAATTAAAGTTGGAAACTTTACTGAAGTTAAGAAAAGTTCCAAAAATATAATGACAATATCTCTAGTTTACAAGCATATGGATGACGGACAATGTCATGTTACATTATGTTCTCAAACGAAAAACATCACAAATAATTGCAAAGACTTTACTTGGAAATGTAGTGAGGGAATGCCTTTTTGCGAAATTCGTAAAAATAATTACTAGCCATTTTAAATTCGGTTCGGATCCAGAATTTAGATATTATAATATTAACTTCTTATAGATGTTCACTTAAAAATTAATATTAAAATCGGCTGGCATTTTTAAACGGTCTAGTTTACATTTTGAATATTGTTCTTTTAAAGATATATTAAAAGGCACTAATTGCCGATTACAATTTGACATTGTATAGTTACATTACATTATATACATTTTGGATTACATCTATCTCTCTGTATTTTCTACCTCACCTACGTACGACATCATAAAAATATTACAATGCTTTTTTCTATTTCTGATTATAACATTTTAAAGACCATTATTAGTCATCAGTTGTCGAAACAAAAAGAGGCTATCGTTAGTTTTCAAAGCCATTGCCTTATATTATTGTAATTTATTATGATTTTGGTTATATATAATTATTACATAATAATATTATTGTTATTTGCTGCATCCTGCATCATATCATGCAGACTAATTTATTTACTTCAATTCTTTTGCAAAATTGCCATTTTCAATATCCTTCGATGACATTACTTATCCAGACCTTGAAATTGAACTAAAACGAATACATACGTTGCCACTGCGCTCAAGATCTAAAAGACAGCAAAATCTTTATTAATTTCAATTTAGTGATGACAAAATAAAATACTAAGTCAAAATTTTACCGTGGGAATAGTTTTCTTGGAAATGGTAAAATAGCCAGCAGCAGATATTACCGGAGGCTCGATTAGCAATTTCACCTGTAGATATTGAACCTGGAGAATAAATATTTATACAATTTAGCTTGATTTTTGCGCAAATTAAAACTACAGAGGTAGAGGGTACAAGCACAAACCGGCAACCTTAGATTTTGTGTTGCTACTGACGTCATTGAGGTTAATCCGCCGTAGAGATGCCAAGACAGCTGTTGAGGAAATGGTCATCATATCTGCTTCCGTGCATAAATAGTACAACTTTACACAATTTGTTATTAAAGAGATGACAGTGCCTCCATATTTTAAAATGGACGTCACATTCTCCCCATCCAGATTTCTAATATTCGATGCCAGGAAATAGACATGCATTAGAATGGTCAAAGTGCATCCAAGGAATATTTCGTGGACAAGTCTATTGCCGAATATTTCATTGAAATTCTTAACTTCAATTTCGATCCTGTCAAAATTTTCTAAGAGGGTCAACATTTTACTTTCGTCCAAATTCGTTGAAATAGATTTTAACCTGGCATCAGTAGTGTTTTTATAGTCTGTTGACTTTTTGGAGAATATATTCGAATTCTCTACCAAGAAATAGGATTTTTTCAAACAAATATCAATTTCCTGTGCCGTTATGTAAAACAAGCTTGTATAGAGCCTAATAAAGAAAAGTAGCCACAACGCAAAACTAACGTGGAAATGGGTCATCAGGGAGAACCACAATTCAACTGCTAAGACTTTTGCAACAGAAGTGCCATCAATTAGGTGCAATATTGCTGTAAAGGTACACAACGTAACAGTAAGTACAAAGAAAGTCAAAGACGCTTTCGCACATTTTTTGCCAATATCTTCAAAAATTTCGCAATTTTCCAGTTGAATTTCTTCTGAATTCAATTTTTCAATGAAACTAGAAGTTTTGTTCCAAAAATTTAGAATCTTTTTTGCACTGGTTAACTGACAGAGACGAAAAATAACTGCAAAAATGTTGGAGGAGATAAATGCTAATGAAAGAAATGAATTGACTAAATGACTAATACTTTGCAATCCGCCACTGAAAAGCATTGGAATTAGAAAAATCACAACATAAACTAATAAAGAAAAATTGTACAGATTAATCCAACTGTTCCATTTATAAACAAATATTTTTTCCTCATTTTCATTTGTAGAAACACTTAATGGTAAATATCCGTTTATTCTTAGGGGAATTATTGCCCATTTCCCTACACGAAATAAAATATCTTGTGTTAAACTCATTTTGTAAAAAATACCGCAATTTCATTAAATCACGAATTGTGTTCGTTTATGCACTGCAGACTGTCTAAATGAAAAATGTTTGCGCAAAGTACATTTATCTTTGTATTTACGGGAAAACAATTATTGCGAAGTAAAATTATGTGACGCCTTAATTAAATATTACGAATAAATTAATTGCCACTTATTTATTAACCACAATTACACAACATTCTACCAATAAGTATCAAGTAGGTATTTCAGGCTTCTGCAGAACAAACCTGTCTCGCTGCAAAACCATTTATGTAAAAATCAATTATACATTACGCTAATGGAAAGAGGACTTAAATAAACAATTGGTAATTACTTTCTATTACCAACTGCCAATTTTACTACATCAAAATTTTGTCAGTTTAATCAGCAAACATATAGTAGCGTTACGCCAAAATCCACAATAAATAATTCCAAAAGACAATCTCGAAAATAAAATGAAAACAGCAGTGTCTGGTTTGGCATGAATTTACATAAACGGAAGCGTAAAGTATAGAAATAATATCAATAATTGTTAATTAAAAATGCACTCAATTACCTAAGTATTCCGGTTCACGTAAGGGATAAGTAAAAATTAATTGCTTGCCCGTGTTTAATATTTAAATGTAACAGTATAATGTTATGATTTTGTAAAAAATTGTGTTATCCTAACGTATGTTTAACTTGTAAGCAACGGATAAGTGCTTATTGCAAAAACAATTTTCCGCCAATAATATAATAAAACAGAAGGCCAGAGCCATGAGAAACACAGAAAAGAAAGCAAACATTCTCCCTGAAAGACGGAGACTTAATGGCTGCCGTATGACGAAATTCTGGTTTTCATTATACATATTCATATTTATATCGCTCGCCAGAGATTGGAATGTTTTGACGATTTCAAAAATTCCAGTCTCAACTAAGCCCTGCATTCCCATTTGAAACATTTCATTTTGACATGAATGAAATTCAAAAATAGGATGTCTCTCATGAATGGGTTGGGATACAACATTGCACTCCAGACTACTTTCCAGCATTTTCCACAACGGACTGTCACTATCAATAGGTTGGTACAATTTTACATTTTCCGCTTTCTCTGTGATATATTTTCCTTCCAAGTATGCACGGATACCAGGATATCTCCTGTATATCTGTACGGTGTGCAGTTCCTTAATGTATTTTTTGTAGTCAAAGTTATTCTTATCAACGAAATACAAGGAATTTAAGAACTTTCTTCGAATGTTATGTTTCTGCAAATAATCTTCAACTGTACGGCGGTGACGCCCAATTCCTTTACTCCAAATTATGGAACCTTTTCCTTCCTTATCTACCTTAAGTTTGTAGCCATCGTCTAACAGCTTTTCAAATGTAGATATAACTGGTTTAACAGGAGGGGATATTCCCTCACTTGTCACAGAGCATTCGTAAAGTATAAC